>APFE030890605.1:40142-54012 GCA_000404065.3 Pinus taeda | reverse complement strand
TTCTAAGCTATGAAGGAGACGATCAAGTAAAACGTGCAAAACTACAATCTCTCATAATTCAATATGAAACTCTCAGAACGCACAATGATGAAAGTGTAGCTAATTATTTCTTACGTATAGATGAGATTGTTAATCGCATGAAAAACTTGGGTGAAGAGATAAAATAATTTACTTTAGTTGAAAAGGTTCTAAGATCCTTGTCTTCTAAGTTTGAATCAAAAGTTTCTGCCATAGAAGAGAAGTAGGATCTTCAGAGTATTACTATGTCACAACTGGATGGAATCCTAACTACTTATGAAATGAGAAAAGGGGGTCCATCAGATATGAGAGAAGCCACATTCAAAGCTTCAAGAAGAGAACTCAATGAGTCAGGACATACATCAGAAGGAGAGGAAGAATCAAACTTTGTCAAGAACCTTCAACGGGGTTCTGGAATATTCAGAGGTAAACTACCTTTCAAATGTTTTTCTTGTGGAAGAGTAGGTCATTATGCCGCCAAATGTCCTCACAAAGATAAGCTTGATAAAGGTAAGGAATCAACAAAATGGAATAGAAAACAAAGTGTAAATAAGAAGAGCTACTATACGCATGAAGATAGTGATGGTTTATCAAATAGTGATGAAGATGAAAATAGTAATGATTATAGACTTATGATGGCTTCTGAAGATGATGATTTTTTGGATGCTTTAGATGAAGATGGTCTCTATGAAGAAATTTCTAAACGTAAAATCTGTTAGAAGAAAAGAGTGTGATTATAGGTACTCTAACATTCCAACTTGCTGAAAGGGAAAAACACAATGAAAATTTAGAATGTGAAATTGTGGGTCTAAGAAAAGAAATTGAGAAAACAAAAGCTCTCAATCTTAGGTTTGCTAAAGGATCATAAACTTTAGATGAAATCATCAAAGTGCATCGTTCTCCTCTAATAAAGACAGGTCTTGGATATATTGAAGAACCATCTCAAGCACAGAAGCCATCAACCTCCAAAAGCTATCTTGATGCAGCAAGGAGAAATGAACAGATTGACAATCATCAGTAGAGGCTTAAAGCAGATCACCAGGTAAATCAAGTTCAATCTACTTCAAGGATGAACAAAATATATAACCAACCACAGGTAAATCATTCTCAATTTGCTTCAAGAATGAATGTCAATGGAAACTACAATCATCGGGTCAGTAGATTCGATAACCGCAGGAATTTCTCTAATGGCCAATGTTTTTCTTGTCATAACTTTGTACACAAAGTTGCTCAATGTGTTGCTTACAAGACCATCATGACTAGAGAAGCACGAAATCAAAGGAATGTGACTGGGATCATGAAAAGGACCTACAATAACTTCTCTGCTCTTGAAAATGAAATAGAATGCACTATCTGTAACAACTTCGGTCATGAAGACTCTGAATGCAGGAGTAAATTTTGACAAACATCTCAGAAGGAGAAAGCTTCATTGGGTCCCAAAACATGGAAAAAGTAAGAACCGCAAATCAAAAGATGTGGTATAGCCTTATATGTAGAAGGACAAGAAAATCAATGTTACATCGACAATCGATGCTCAAAACACATGACAGGTGATAAAGAAAAACTTCAGTCATACAGTGCCTTAGAAAAAGGAAAGGAAGGTCTCATTTGGAAATGATACCCCTACAGTCATAAAAGGTAAAGGCTTTGTTCTCTTAAAAGAAAAGGTTAAAGCTAGGAATGTTATGTATGTTGATGGTTTAAAGCATAATCTATTGAGTGTCAGTCAAATGTGTGATCAAGGAAATGAGGTAGTATTTCGATCAAATGGATGTGTTTTTCGTGAGCTTGATACAGGAGAAACAGTGATAAAAGGCATAAGAACTCCAAATAATTTATACATACTCAAGGGAGGACAACAACAATGTTATCTAAGCAAAAATGATGAACACTGGCTATGGCACAGAAGATTGGACCATCTAAGCTTCCCTCAGATAAGGAAAGCATGCAAATTCCAAGTTGTTCATGATCTTCCTAACATCAAAATTCGAAAAAATACAATATGCAAATCATGTCAATTTGGTAAGCAAACCATAGTACATTTTCCTGAGAAGGAAGGATCAGCTAGTAAGCCTCTTGAACTCGTCCACACTGATTTATGTGGTCCATCAAGGAAAAGGTCACCTCGTGGAGAAGAATACTTTATATTGTTCATTGACGACTTTTCCAGAATGTGCTGGATAGGACTTCTAAAGCATAAAGATGAAGCATGTGAAAATTTCAAAGCCTTCAAAGCTTTGGTTGAAAATGAATCATATCGCAAAATCAAATGCCTTAGGTCTGCTCGAGGAGGGGAATTTACGTCGGATGAATTCTTCGACTTCTGTGAAGCACATGGAATAAGAAGGGAATTCTCTACCGCAAGGACTCCTCATCAAAATGGAGTGGTAGAAAGGATGAACATAACTGTTCAACAAATGGCTCGTGATATGCTAGATGAGTCTGGAACTCCTGCAACCTTATGGGGAGAAGATGCATTTGCTACCGTCACTATTCTCAACAAAAGAAATGTCCGAGTAAACAAGACTCAAACTCCTCATGAACTTTGGTATGGTAAGACTCCTACTGTAAAATACTTCAAAGTTTTTGGAAGTAAATGTTACATCAAAAGGACTTATGAAAAACTTGGCAAGTTTTAACCTAGAGTAGATGAAGGCATTCTCCTTGGTTACTCTTCCCGAAGTAAAGGATACAAATGTTATAATAAAAGACTAAGGAAAATTATTGAAATTATTGACATTGTGGTTGATGAAGCAAGTAAAAACTAAAGAGTGGGAAGAAGACGAGGATTATCCTTCCACATCAACTCAGACTAATGCTGAAGAAGAAGATATTCACAGCTCGAAATACTGAAATAAGCAGGGATGGGTAGCAAAAGATTCCCAAATCATCTATGCATCTCATTCATATGCTATAGTAAACCCATCTTCTGTTGAAATTTCAATGCATAAACACATTGCAATCAGCGTAAATACCATATTATAAATGCATCACCCTGTCACAAACCCGCCATCTATTGATTCTTAATGAGCATTCAATGCATGAACAAGTCCATCTAGATGCTATAATAACCAACTTTTACGTCTTCTCAATGAAATTTCAATGCATGAATACATCTCATTCATATGCAATACCAAATCCATCTTTTCTTTTCTCTGAGTAAAATTTCAAAAGCATGAACACATGTCATTTCATATGCACAATAAACCCAACTTCTGAAATTTCAATGCTTGGATGCATCCCATTCATATGCTACAGTAAACCCATATTTTCCTTAAATTTCAATCCATAAACACATCCATTCATGAGCCATAACAGAACCACAAAAAACAAAACCCAGCCCTGCAATGCTAGAGCATTATCCCCATTCAAAAGCAAAGAAGTAGCAAATATAAACTCCAGTGTTCCACAATCTTGACTGCGCAAACCAATCATTCACATCTGAAAAATAAAGAAAATAAAGATGATGACCAGTTAAGGAGATGATAGTGACCCTTTTTTTGGCCTTCTGCGGCCACCTTTCGCCCAGGAGGCTTCATGCTCGCACACATAAAGTAGAATGTCGACTTCAAAAGCTGCAATGTTGTCCTACGGTGGAACAAAATTGGACAACCCAATTCCAGAAATAGGATCTGCCTAAGATTTCCCCCAGTGGCAATCTAATCAGAGTTTTTGCATAACAGGGCCAGGTTCAATGCACAACAGAACTCGGAGGTGAAAAGAAGGCAACTCAACTAATATTTGGAAAAAGCAGTCAAAGTGCAGTGCGTGCTTGCTAGATGCGATGCGCGGCAAGGGATAATGAATCGAACACTTCAAATCAACGGTTGAAAGTGTCTCACCTGATTGAACGGAGCAGGGTAAAAGTGTAGACGATTGTTAATGCATAGGAAGGCCTATCGACCTAATTATGTAGAAAGAATAACATCATCATCATTAATGAAACGGAACATAAAGGAACAATAGAAGAAAAACATTCACACATAGAGACACTAGGATTGGTCGGAGACTAGGGAAAAACCGACTATGGGGAAAACCATTTCAAATTATTATTTCTTATTATATTATCATTGAATGATTCAGTAAGAGAAAGTACAATGATCCATATTAGCAACCATAAACCTATTTATCAAAATCAACTAAACAATATCCATGAGATGAACCCAACAATGCTAATACTCAAAACTCTGATTTAGAAGTCTGTGATCAACTATCACTGACTGCGGTCAATTGTTGAACCCTGCGGTCAACGAGGGAAATCTGCAGTGAACTAGAAAACCAAACCCTTGGTCTCAACCACACCTAAATGGTGATGTGCATGTGATTGAAACCCTTCAACTACACACATGAGCATATTAGCTTATGGTTGTGACCAAAATATGTTTGTGTCATGTCTGCGACTAAGAACCAAAACCCTAGAACACACGTTCGAGCTTCAGACCTTGCAATTTCAGACCTATGTGAGCTAATCTCCACGAACTTGCCTCAGACCTGAGTGAGCCAAAACCAACAAAAAGAATAGAAGAATGATCCAAGATGATGTCTAAATGAGGTTGAAGTCACTTGTATTTATAACCTTTCAAAGGGGTCCAATTTGCTTTAGGCCCGACCTGATCAAATGTGCACATGTGGGATTTAATTCAAAAATACACTTTCCCTTATCCAAATTGAGTGCTTCAATAGTCAAAATTGGTCCTCTCAAAAAGAGGAATCTCATCCCATAGTTGGAATTTGTCGCTTAGCTACCAAATTAACATTCCCTCTAAAATAGGGAGAAATTCCAACTACATCATGTAATCATCGCAAGAATCTTGTCATCAAATCATATCCAATCTCAAGTATCTCATTATCAAATGTCATCATTGCTTATCTTTATTCATCTCTTGCTTATTCATGTTTATCTCTTGATTGTTCCTGTTCATATGTTGAACAACCTCGAATCTAAAAGAAGAAGAATTTGATATCGGAGGGGAGCCTGAGCTACCACCCTTTATAGGGAGCGACTACTACCACCTGGAATCACTGCCAGCGGGGAGCTCAATGCTACCACTTGGGAAAGATTAGAGAGATTACCATTAGGGAGCACATCTCAACCCAAAATCTTGCGGGGGAGAAAAACATCTCCAACCCCATATCGAGCAATAGCTGATATAGGGGAGCACATCTTAACCCATCATATTTCCCCACTGATCTTCCCAACAATGACCCTCAAGAGCCATGCGGTAGAACACCTGCATCATAATCCAAGCTTGGGTTAGATACCCAACTTACCAAAAGTAAGAATCACACACCCCAAGCCTCTTCAACCCATTGGCCAAACAGGGAGGGACAATCCCAACAAGCCCAGCTTGTGGGTATGATGTCAACTGGGGTATACTCTGCAAAGACCAAGATAGGGGAGCAACATGTCCAACCCTATGGGTAACATATTAGGGAGAAACATCTATGACCCTATTGTCCAGAGATACCTCAACCCTAGTTTCTCTTCATCTCAATTCCTCACCCTGGGAGCTTAGACATGGGGGGAAGTGTTGGCTCATTTTTCTCGATCAGTTCCTCTCTCTATAGATCAGAAACATATCATCGTGCTCATATCTGGTACCTGCTTAATCATCATGTCAAAATAAAATCAAATATCATATCAATAATATATATATCAGTAAAATGATATTTTATTCATCCTCCCTGTCACGGAGGCAGCTACCACAAGCCTAAGATTGTCTCGTATGACAACGTTGTATCAATATATGAAGAGATCTCAGTCCTAGCTATATATGAGATTCTCTGCCAATCGGATCCCACTCAATATTATCACAATGTATCCCTGTCATATCCAAAACCTACTCAAATAACTCTCCAAAGAGCTTCTTCAACCCGCCTCACAGTTAGCTATGCCATCAACATCATTTTCAACCTTAGTCATGCTTAAAGCTACAAGCTTCTTATCAAAAATATCATTGCAGATATCATACAAAGAAACACCCAAATGTGCTCATATTATAAATAATGATCTCAAACAACATAAGTATATCCATGTAATCACATATGAAAGGAAGAATGTCTCAGACCAAAATCGATCATCCTATGCAAATATCTCGAAGTGTGCTCAATGACAACTCAATGTGTATGAAGAGACTCAATGATGAAATCATTCAGGTTGTTGTAACATATATATATATATATATATATGGACATGTGTTCACATGGAACATCAATGCTTCAATCGACTAGTAGTTACCAGGGCAAGTTCAACAATATCTTTTCATAATTTCTTGAAATTCCATTCCATCGGAGTGTCCAAGGATTTTCATTTCCATTTTCCAAAAAAAATATTTAATAACTTCACGATATAGATTTTTTTTTCCAATCTTTGAAAAATTATTCATCATGACATGATTCATCATTTTGAGCTTCAAATTCCAACTCCCTCTTGCTTTGATCACCAGAGGCTCATTACCTACTAAGAATAGACTATCAGTATATAAAACCAAAATTAAAGTCATACCTTGGACCTCTTTTGAAGTATAGGTTTGGATTTTCGCATCTTCATGGCTTCACAAGGTAATTGTCAATGCAAACACACTAGGCTCAGGGAGCTTGCTTTATACAATTCTTTCTACAAATATAACACTTGACCAAACCAATGTGCTTAGCCTTACACAAATCAATACTATGCAATCAAATCAAGCAAGTCATCTTATCAAGCCTCAAATGAGAGATCATATCAAAATCATAAAAGTTTCTACCAATATCACTATAATAAACTCTTTGAACCAGGTGACACGTAGATCTCATATCCAAATACGAAGTCATGACTTCATCTATTGCCATGTCAACAAATTTAAGCAATATAAAATTCCATTAGGCCATTCACATAATCATAATATGAATTATTTATGTCACTAGATGCGAACACATATACCAAGGATAAGTTACAATTGTTTACACTTAAACCAATGTGCCAAATTCAATGAAGGCAATACAAAATCAATGTGAACATCAATCAATGAAAGTCACTATGCCCACATAGCACTGTCATCAAGGAAAATCATCAATCATCAAATACCAAATCAGATCAAAACTCTAACTTGTTATCACTATGAATTCAAACAATCCATAAGCCAAAACATGTTTATGAACCATCAAGCATCATGTCAAAGTTCTAAGTCAATAAGCCAAATCTTGTCAAACCCTTGCAATTGTTATCAAATACTATCATATACTAACTTCAGTGATCAAATCAAAATAACATACTCATATTCATATTCTGGTCCCCCGCAAACACAAGTTTAGTCAACACATTTACATTCTCTAAAGTAATTCAAACATTCAAACTTCCTTACTCATAGGATAATTTGATGTATGCTCCGTATCTGTAGGACTGTCATACTTCTAGTGCATTCTTGATTTTATGCATAAAGCTTCAATTTTGTGACCTACAAACATAATCACACCCATAGGCTTTCTTTCGTGCAGTTGGAGCCTTATAACCACATTGATAAGATTGCTCCCGTGCGATTGTGGCTTATAATAAGGGAAAAACTCTCTTCGAGCAGAACTTGTTGTAGACCAACAATGTCAGATATTTCCTATTTATGTATAGAAAACTTATTTCAACATCAAAGAATATTCCATATATTTAATGCAAATGATAATAGGTATAGAGATCTTATGAGGAATATGTTAGAAAATTATATATTACAGAGAAATGGAACACATAAAATATTGCAGAAATATAAACACAGAAAACGCATAAAACAAGAGAAACACAGATATATGTGGTTCACCCAGTTTGGGCTACGTCCACAGAGAAACAACTAGTCCTTCCTTTTATATTATCCAGCAAACTGAAGAGATACAAACTACAACAGATCCACTGTAATTCCCTTCTCGCTCTCAATCTCCTCTCTCTTCCTCACTCAGAATACGGATCAACATAGACGCAATACAATTCCCTCATATATAGCGAGGGGTTGCCTTCAAGGGAAAAAAACACTAAATTAAACATAACCTCTACCATCAGACCTCTGCCTAATGAACGACCATATTGATTATGAAATTACTATTGGAAATAATATTGAGAGGGGGGGTGAATTAGTATTAGCAACTTAACAATATTTTATTTCCATAAACAGATTTATATACGCTACTTCTGTTAATGCAACTTGTGTATATACGCAACTGTGTTTAGAGCAACCAACATATACCTTGTAAACTTATTATTTAGTCTGTTAATCCTTAATTTATGTATCAAAACCATATAAGCAGTAACAATTACAGTAAAAACAGAGCAGACAATCAAATGCAAGAACACAAGATATAAGGTGGAAACCCAATGTGGGTGCAAACCACCTGCTGCAATTTGTCTCTATCTTCTTTAAATATGAAACTTCTTTTTACAGTATTTTTGTAGTGGTGCAGTCTTATACCAGTACGCAGGCTTCTACCTACAGAAGGCGACAACCTTCTCTTGTTCTCCAGCTTCTCCTGGAAGGGAGCTACAACCCCCTTAGCTCTTGTACTAGCTGATGTACTAGTACGTAGGTGCTGACCTACAGAAGGCTACAACCTTCTCTTTTCTTCCAGGGACCACGTTTCATAAATTTTCAAACTGGATCCATCAATATCATCAATCAACCATCAAAATATATCTGCATTAATCAATCTCCTTTGCATTAAACAAAACTGAATAAAACAATCACTTCTTTGAATGTTGTAACGAGAATGTAGTAACAATACCAGAACCCAGAACAATGCAACAGTAAGCAGAAGTAGCTAAAACATATTATATGAGACATATGCTACTTCAATGTGCCTAACCTGCATGCATACGCTTTTATATGAAGGCAAACCTGCATATATGCTATTTTGAATTTCCGAACCAACGCGTATACGCACTTTTGCTATACTGAACCTGCGTACAGATCTGTAAAAGATGATTTAACCTTTATAACTATTCAGACATCAGTTATACCCAGATCATCAGATTTACAGATTACGACATGCACCAATTATTTAGATAAAAGATCAAAACCACACAAAGATACTTCTCTTCAAGCTTTAAGATCTTGACCCATCAATAGAACTTATCCTTCTTCAAGCGCTCAGGTTCCTCCTTGATTCAGATCCAGCAATGCACCATAACTCAATGACTAGTGTTCTAGATCTTCTTCTTCATAATATATTCAATGCTTGAGTGCCTTTGCCTAATGATCTCCACCTCCTTTTATATTCTTAAGCCTTACTCAATACCATGGTCCAAAACCACTAAGAAGTAATACCTTGGACCAAATACCTGGGGTCAACACTTCGGTCAAGATACCTTGAATCAATACCACGGGTCAAAATACCAGGGACCAAATACCATGGACCAAAACCAAGTTTTCCCACATGTATGTGCTTTTCCTTGCATGAAAGTGTGTGCATACACATACACGCCTTTGGGTTGGCGATCCCGGGTGTATACGCGGCTTGGTTAAGTGGAACCTGCGTATATCTCTTTTTCCTTCATTCTAAGAGCCTGAACTGTGATCTGTCATCTGAGTGAGTTTCCATCAAGGACAACACTTGTGTCATAGTGCCAAACCTATGTCATAATGCCAAAAATCTCCCCCTCTGGACTTGATGGAAACCCTAAGTCACTCTCCCCCTTTGTCATCAAGGGCAAAGGGTTATGCTCCCCCTGAGTACATGCTGAAATCTCTGATTTGCTGATGAGTGCTGTCCATGCTCCCCCTGACTGTAAGCAAGGTCTGCAAAAGGATGTTCTACAAGAAGAACATCATAAATGACCTTCCTATCACTAAGGTTTCATACATACATCCATCTCCCAACCAATTGGGGATATACCAAGATTGAATCATCCACCCAACCAAGTGGGGATATACCAAAAGTTTATACATGATAAAACAAGAACATTACATCATCCATCCCAGGCATAGTGGGGAAACAAAATAGGTCGTTACATGACCTCAATAATAAAAGATATACATGACATAGAGACAAAATATCTAAAACAAGACTATGATAGTCATCAACAACTATCATCAGTAGCATCTGTCAATCATCATCCAGACCAGCAACCATGATCTCCCTCTGCACCTGTTCCACCTGAAACAAAAATAGCTGTGAAATTGTACCAAGATCTTCTAGGATAATTCCAACAATGCATTATTATAAGTATATGCTCCCCTTGAACCTGTGCCAGATGCTCCTTGTCAGACCCATATCAGACTCTTTTCATCCTGAGTTTTACCCATTGTTTTTTCTTCAAACCAACAAATATGCGACTGTATCCACAGAATCCGACGTATGTACGCGGATTCTCTTCATGAAACTCGCATACAACCACTTTTCTCTAAAACAAATAAGTGTCAAAAGCAAGATGATGCATCAACTACTCCCAGCTTCTATCTGAGGTATTCAAATGTCTCCATGGGCAGTGGTTTGGTGAATATATCAACAACCCGTTCCTTGGAGGGAACATACTCCAATTTGACCTTTTGTTCAAGCACTTGTTCCCAGAGAAAATGATATTTGATAGGTATGTGCTTGGTCTTTGAATGCTTGACTGGATTCTTTGAAAAACTGATTGCACTTGTATTATCACATAAAATGGAGATAGGTGGAGTGCATGTGATCTAAATGTCTTGCAATGTTTGCATTATCCAAAGGAGTTGTGTGCAGCAAGATGCAGCAGCCACATATTCTGCTTCAGCTGCAGATAATGCAATTGAACTTTGTTTCTTATTGAACCAAGATACTAATCTGGAACGCATATAAAATTCAGCACCACTAGTGCTTTTTTTGTCATCCACGCTTCCTGCCCAATCTGCATTTGTATATGCATGAAGTGTAAGATCTGTATCCCTAGGATACCATAAACCAAAATTTTGAGTTTCTTGAAGATATTTGAAGATCCTTTTGACTGCTTGAAGGTGTGCTTCCTTTGGATTTGCTTGGAATCTTCCAACTATTATTACTGCATGCATGATGTCTGATCGGCTAGCTGTTAGATAGAGCAGACTACCAATCATGGATCTATAGGTTGGTTGATGTACAGTTGTTGATTCATCATTTGCGCTGAGGCTGCATCCTGTTATGATACGAGTACATACTGGTTTAGATTCTTCCATGCCACATTTCTTCAAGATCTGCTTGAGGTACTTGGTTTGTGATAGAAAAATACCATCTTTATTTTGTTGAACTTGTAAACCAAGAAAATATGTGAGCTCACCAAGAAGGGACATTTCAAATTCTTTTTGCATTACCAAAGCAAAGTTTTGATTCATGACTTCTTCATTACTCCCAAAAATAATATCATCAACATACACAACAAGTATTAGCAATTTATCATTGTCAATTTATATATATATATATTTCTATCAGCTGTTCCTTTTGAAAAACCTTGTTGATGAAGGTATTTGTCAAGATGATAATACCAGGCCCTTGGAGCTTGTTTTAGACCATAGAGAGCTTTTCTGAGTTTTCATACAAGTTTTGGATCATTTCCAAGGATGAAATCGTCTGGTTTCTCAATATAAACGTCTTCTTCTAGATCTCCATTAAGAAAGGTAGATTTCACATCCATTTGACATACTTTGAACTTCTAAAAGCTAGAAAAAGCAAGGAACATTCTTATGGCTTTTAGTCTAGCAACAGGTGCAAAAGTTTCTTCAAAGTCTATACCTTCTTGTTGAGCATACCCTTTACAAACAAGTTTGGCGTTGTTTCTAATAACTTCTCCATTTTCATTCAGCTTGTTTTTGAATATCCATTTGGTTCCTATGGCATTCTTATCATGAGGTCTAGGAACTAATTCCAAAGTATTATTCTTTTCAATTTTCTCAAGCTATTCATTCATGTTCTTGACCCAGCATTCATCTTTGCATGCTTCATGTAAATTTATAATATGGTATTTACGCTGATTGCAATGTGTTTATGCATTGAAATTTCAATAGAAGATGGGTTTACTATAGCATATGAATGAGATGCATAGATGATTTGGGAATCTTTTGCTACCCGTCCCTGCTTATTTCAGTATTTCGAGCTGTGAATATCTTGTTTCACTATCTTCCTTCTGGCGAAAGAAAGACAATAATGCTGGTGCTACTGAGTTCACATGTTTGATGTTAAATGAAAGAGCTCTGTTTGCTACAAGACGATGATGTGAAAGCAGAGGGTGAAGAATTTGCTCCTACTCGTATTTCTTGCGGTGAAACTCAAGTCTATGAAGAAGTAAAGGGTAAGGCTTTACATGGCAATACGACCGAGTCTTCGTTTGCATTCTATTCCATTTCATGGCATTGTTCAGATTATTTAGTCTCACCTTATTTAATTCTTAAAATTTGTTGAAATGCTCTTCATGCTACAAAGCCAAAGGTTGTGAACATGTTGACTTTATCCCTTTTTTTAACTTAAGGTAATTTTACGCTAAAAAGAGATGTAAATTCTTATAATTATTACAATCCATGATTTTGGCAGTTCCACGGTTTAACCCACGCCCGTATCGTCATATTCGTTGGTTTAGATCTATTTATTTTGAGTGTTGTGGTTAATTTATGGGTAATCAATTTCAAAAGAGTGCGAGCTTAGAAGAGCATTTTAGTAGCCCATATTTAAACTCGGGGTCCACTTATACTGCCTAATAATTCACTTGAACCAACATCTCTTCTAGAGAAATTCAACAGTTCTAATTTAATAATCCTATCGGCCTCTCTTTGTACCTTTTGGGACACTTACTAATTACATATATTGTTGAATAATATTGTAAATCTGAATAATATTAAGTTGTTATGAAATGAATTTAATATGCAAATGTTAAAATGCAATTATCAAAACAAAAAACAATTAATAAATATATTTTCTAATAAAACTAAATTAAAATCCTTGCCAACCTTAAAAGACTTTTAATAGGATAGAATAAGAAATAATCTAACAAATAATAATGTTTAGAAAATTAAAACAGATTAACACTTAAACCATTATGAAAATGACGTAAATACTTATTTGGAAATAGTGCAAACTATAATATAAACAAAGTAATGAATCAATGGAATATTTAAAGCATTATGGTAACGATGCAAACTGTAATTTAAAATAAATGTGGAAAAATAAAATTCAATTAAAGCGGGCACACATGTGCAAAGCCGTTACGTGGCCTTAGTCAATAACACAAAAGATTTACGTGGACTCAGCACAAGAGACGAAAAAAATATTAATAATTACAAATTTATAATAAAAAATGAGGTGTAAAGTAATTTTATATACTTATAGCTAGCTTAACACGTCAATACAATATGAATTTATGACTAAAAAGAACTTGAATTCTGTTTTTTCAATATATCATGAAAAATCACATCATGCTAAAGTCAGTTTTATAAAAAAGAGTGTTGAAATGGATGCAACTCATCAAAACCTACAATTAAATGTTATGGTGAAGAAAGAAAAAACAAATAACCTTATCAAAGCATCATAACCTACAATTAAATGTTATGGTGAAAAAAGAAAAAACAAATAGCCTTATCAAAGCATCATTAGTTATATGATAGAGAACATTGAAAGATATTACCACATTTTTTAATGGCCAAAACACAACAACTTGCAACCAAACAAAACATGACCTCCCTCCAAAGTAAAAAACAAGCCATGTAAAAAATACAAATGAGTTGCAAAAACATAAATTATATAACTAAAAACAATGAAAAGTATCAATCACAAATTTTCTTCTTTCTAGGCCACTCAAAAGTAAAAAAACCAACCACATAAAAATACAAATGGGTTGGAAAAGCATCAATTATATGAATAAAACACTTAAAGATATCCATTATAATTCTTATTTCTGGCAAGCAAA
>APFE030890605.1:2810-28117 GCA_000404065.3 Pinus taeda | reverse complement strand
TCACCTACCTTTTATTTGCAATTAGGAACTTGCGTGATAGCATTGTTTGATTGTTGTTAGACCCGTTCTGGGCTAGTATGGATCGCCTCTATCCATAGAGGGGATTTACCTCTCCAACAAGGAGATTGACAAGGAGATTGCAGAGTTAAAAGAACAACTCAATGCATTAAGGACAATGCTTGAGGAAAGCCAGAGACTAGGTTGGGACTTGAGGAAGAAGCCAGTGGAATGGCATGAGATGTAGAGAAGGTTATAGCAAAAGCAAGTGAAGTGGCTGATGGAAATACTAAAGGAAGTTGAGTTAGAAATGGAAGAGTACATTTGTGAACCAAAACAAGGAGAAATTTTGGGAGAGACTGAAGATGAAAACTTGAAGACTGAAACTTCAAGTGAGGCTAAAGGGTCACATGGGTTTAAAACTAAAAATTTGTGTATGTATGCAAGTGAAACATATAAATAAGGACAATTGGTTGATATTGTCAAGAAGAAGGAAGAAGACCAGCATAATCTAAATTCTGTTTTGGAAGAAGATGAGATAGATGGGTCTCATATGCAGTTGGAGGATGATATCAAGAAACCAAGTGAAGGGCTTGAGAAGAGTGAACAGGAGACCATCGAAGGATTTCTCAGTAATAAAGAGAACTTGGAACAACAAGAAGATATGATGGCTGAAGCATCAAGTGAGACCACAGGGTCTTATGTTTTTAAAACTGATAGTTTGTGTATGAAGGCAGGTATTGCAGGAGAAAAGTAGCCTTTTAAAGATATCTTCAGAGGAGGTGAAGATATAGAAGAAAATGGTGACAAAACTTTTCAGAAGAGGAGGAATTTGACTGCATATAGAAGAAAAGATCTATGGATGAGTCTATAGAAGTTGTCATGGAGATGAGGAATCATGATCTTATTCTGATGAAGAATGAAGAACTATTGTCTCAGAAACAGAATCAAATAAGTTTGACTAATGTTATTGATGAAAAGCAAGTGCAGGAGAATGTTAATGCAGATGGTGAGACAAGGATAGCTCTTGGAGAAGAGTTACAGAGGCACAGCAAGGCAAAATGTACTGAAGAAGAAGAAACTATGTTAGTTGAAAACATAGTAAAGGACCAAAAATTCACCATGATGATAGGCACAGTTGAAATAGCCATGAAAGCTGTTGAGATAGTTAGTGAAGAAGAAGAACATCTACTGAAAGCTGTTAAGGAAGAAGAAGTCTATGGGAAAGACTTAGGAAAAGGAGAAAGGACATTTGATGACCTGTCCATAACAAAGGAAGGTATGGAGAATTGTGTGAAATTTCCAAAATCTACTCCAATTGAAATTATTGAGTTATATAGAAAATTAGATTTTCTAAGAAGGGAGATGGAAAGATAGAGGATAGATGTTCAAAAAAGATTGTTGAAAAGGGAAGACAAAAAATGGTCATGAATGACAGTCATCAGAGAAAGGAGATGGATATGAGAGTTCAGCAGATAGACACTGCAAAAGAAGGAGTTGACTATAGTGGACAAGGGCAGGAAAACATCATTAGGATAGATGGTGTGGAAGAGAGATTAATGGGAAGTCTCATGAATTCTTTTGAGAGTTCAAATCAGCATACTGATGTGCTGACAGAGGAGAAAGAAACAGAGCAGCAAACGGAATTGTTGCCAAAGGGAAATAAGGCACAACAACCTTGTGTTTTTAATAACAAGTGTTTTGAGTGTGCAAGTTTTGTTGCAAATGCTGGAGGATATTTGGCACAACTGAACAACCAAATAAAGGTGAAAGAAGAGACTATGGGAGAAGTCAATCCATGGAATAGAGAAGTTAATTTGCTGGAAAGAGTGCTAAACAGTCATGATCCAATCATGAAAGAGGGTAAGGATGATAGGGAGGTAGCAGGAAAACCAAAAGTTGGAGCAAGCAAAGAAAAATTCAGCATAGAAGACAACAACAACAACCTAAAAAAAAAGAAGGAGGCAGAAATATGAAGCAGAACATGAACCAGTTCAAAGATGTACTGGAGACAGAGATTGAAGAAATGTGGGAGCTGATGATGAAGCAGTCCAAATGGAGGAAAATGGTAGCAGAAGCAAGCAAGGTCAATCAAAAGTTGAGCTTGATTGATGAGAAGAAAAAAATGGAGAAAAAGACAACAAAAGTGTAGCAGCAACAAGGGAACAAAGCCTGTGGACAGTTACGGAAAAAAGTGTGGGATCCAGAAAGACAAAGATCAAAAGACACATGATCAGGAGATCATGAATATTTTCTACTTTGGGAGTCTAATGCAGGAGCATTCAGCCCAAGGAAAATCATTGCAATTAAGTAGACGTAGAGGGGTCATGTATTTTTAGGAAATAGTTTTCCTAAGTCTTAAATTAATGTAATATCTAGGCCTTTAAGTGATTTAATTAGATATGTGAGAGGAAATTGTAAGTACCCTCGAATAAATGAGGACATGAGTGGCAATAATAACAAAAGAGCCTAAAGTCAATTAGGACTCTTAGAACAATTCATGATTCTAGAAGCGAGAGAGAGTTTTTAGGCATTAAATGGAGAATAGACATGGACCATTGAGTTGAATAAGGGGACTTTTCTGTTTAAAATAGAGTGAATGATGGAATGGATAAAAGTCTCGAGGAGACTTATTAAATGTAATACTGCCACATATGTATTATGTAGCAAGCTTTAGGGATTTAATTGAGTGATTCAAGGAAAGGATGTGATCAAATCCTTCACAGTGATCCGATCCAATGCTTCCATATAAATATATGTGTGATGGACCTGCGTGTTCAATAGGAGGGATAGAGTGACACAACTAGAATATATGTAAGCCTACGAGCAGAGTCGAAAAAGAGGCCACTAACATTGGAAAATAGGCCTGTGTGAGACCAAGGTGTCTCGAATGTAATATTTACTTTTACATATACATATATATATATATATATTATATATATATATATATATATATATATAATATATATATATATATTCAGAGTTTATTCTTGACTATGTCAGAGTGTATGAAACATGTGTTTTATGATTGGTTATGGTGGAACTTGTAGGGTTCTATTACAGAAGATTGTAGGCAAAGTTTTGAAGAACACGTGGAGGAAAAAATGACTCAGAGGAATCATAAGGGTTCTTAGAATCCATTGAAGAAGTTGCGAATTCGTTGAGGAATCAGCTCAGGAGGGAGTTGCAGCGAAAACAGTGAAGAACCGGATCCTTTGGAAAAGCTGGAGCCATGGAGAAAACTGAAGAAAAGGCATAAAACACAAGTAAAGAGAAGAGCATAGGAATGGAGTGGTAATGCTTAGAAGCTGTTAGATTTGAAAGATTAACAGTCGAGATTAAGTTGCATTAGTGGAAACCATTGGAACAAGGACTGGAATGAGCCTTTGAAATAGAGCGATTGCGATCACATGATTAATCGTCGACCGTTGGATCGCGATCCTAATCGACAGTCGGAATTAAATCGACCATTGCATATCGGGGAAGCGGAGATCAGAGGTATCGGAAGGTCAGGAATTGGCATTGGAAAGAGGCTCATGATAATACAAAGGGCCGATGGATGAACAGACCTGATGTCGCTTTGAGTCACAGTATATAGACTTTGAAGTCCGCTTTATATTGGTTCGGGTGGAAGTTTAAGGTAATCCCTTTGTTGCACCGAGTGTTTAAATGTTATGTTAATGACTCTGATAGTCGCATATCAGAAGTCAGAGGGGTGATGAACCACATATGTGGTAAGGCCAGGAAAGATAGCCGATAGCGATTGCAATGAGGTTAAACCTCAGGTTCTGTGCGATAGTCATACAAAAGGTGAAGGAAGACATGTTTTGGGAATTTTTCCTTTGTAATTGATTTATAAAGGAATTAAGTGCGGTTGAAGGTTGTAAAGGGTTTCAAGGATTCTGATAGGAAGAAATCAGAAGAAGTATTTAATAAAGTCTCATTTAAAAGGTTATAATGAGTCTAAACTCCCGATAGGAGGTTTAATGGGGATAATTGAGTTCCGATTTAAAGGAAACATGACAAAAGGGCATTAATCACATATATATTTTGAAGACTTGACTCCTTTGTGAGTCAATTTCCAGGGACAATTGTGTTTCTGTATTTTATGCATACTGTGGGTAGGTGCGGGTCATTACCCTGCACTATTTTCCCTGGAATGGAGCCTATATATTGTGTGTATTTTCTCTTATGAACTCATGTTTACATTTTGATAATTTCTTGATGAAAAGGGAACACAAATAATTTAATAAAAGTCCAACATAGTTCACAAGTAATTATCATGCTAAGGAAAATAAACTATAATCTTCATCCATCTTTATTTTCCAACATGGTATCAGAGCTATGGTTAATAGAAGTTGACTTTAAGATCACTAATGTTGGAAATATAAATACCCTTTACAAGATTTCCTCCATCAATGGTAGAAAGGAGTAATGGTAGAAAGGAGTAGTGGCATACCAGATTTTGGCTGGCATTCAATTTCAAAATATTTCAACAGAAATGATAATTATGAAGTGTAGCAATGTGAATTTTCTATAGTCATATAAGAAAATACAATATGAATTATTGTAGAGGAAAGTGAAGTAATACCAATGATACAAGAAAAAAACCCAAGTGAGCCTCTTCAGAAGTTACGATGTACATGATTTGAGCTCCTATAAATATGTGAATGCAATCAACCAACAACATAATGGTGCAATCTGATTAGTAGCAATGATACATTGATATTGAATTACAATGGCATGGTTTTATATGGAAGGTAGGCAACCCTATTATAAAATAATATGTGTTTCCTATTCCAAAGTAAATGCATGAAAATGACATAAAGTACTCTAATAATATGTTTTTTCTATTCCAAAGGAAATGCATGACAATGACATAAAGTACTCTAATGATGTGTGTCACTCTTTGACAAAAATTCAAGTTCTTTCTAAGATATAGTCCATGAGAAAGTTGATCTTGAATGCTAAGGGATAGTACTCAAGGAGGAATTGTTAGTTCAACTAAATCATTCAATCGAGGCACTCTCTCTCTCATGTGTAGACTGAAATAAGAGGCTAAGAATATTTCAAAAGGTCGTGGCCTTAGTAACCTGAATGAAGAAGAGAAGAAGACATTATCTGAGGTTTGTCTCATGACTATTTTGGGCATGATCTAGGCATATTAAGGAAGCAAAGGAGAGGAATTTTCTAGAAGGATAGGTCGAGTGTTTGTGCATAATTTTTGTGCATGAGAACAGGGTCAATCTCTTTTTGATCAGATTGGGAAATTGTGTTGCATAGGTGGAAGTAAGTTTGTGTTTTGGGAGGCCAAGCAACCTGGTAAGATGTAAAGACCAAGCCACATTCACTTTACAGGTGCAATGCAAGTAAAGGAGGTATGTAGGTGTGGTCTTTTTTTGTTTTATGCAAGTACAAGATGCCCTGATCAACGCCAAGTTCCACAAAAAGTTTTGCTCAGATCCAAGGTATTTTTGGAAAGAAAAAGTGAATTTTTTCAAGGGAGAGAGGGAGCAGAATTGGGTACACGTATTAAATATTTATTGTTTCATCATAATAATAAACATCTATGTGATTGATCCAAAGCCAAAGAAGTCTTAGCAAAGATAATAAGGATATTTATTCAACATGTTTCTTCTAGTGACTGTTCAGCCAAATAAAAGAGAGCTTGCAGAAAAAGAAAGGAGGTGTATTCTAGGCGTGTTTTGTGCAAAATTGATGGTGCAAACTTCTTCGAAACTAGGCCGAAGTTATATGATCTAATAAAGGAGTGCCAAATCAATAAATCGGTTGAAAAATAATGTGTTTAGATGCTAGTATAAGGGCAGAGTTCCCTCATGATAATGCGTGGGTGTGATGGATCTAGAAGAAGAGTAACCACTGAATTATATGAGTTTTATCAAGGTTGAGTTAAGGCAGTTCTGAAGAACCCACAGGTGCACTATAAGATGGCCTCACATCTTAGGTTGTCAAGTTCCCAAAAAAAAGGTACCTTGGGAGTTGCAATGAGTTCTAGAATGGTACATTGACTTATTCTTTTATGATGATCATTGATAGGTTAACGATAGTGTTATGAGGTCTGTCCATAGAATTTTTGAACATAAATAAAGGAGCCCTAAGTTCTGTGTGATTTGAAGAAACGTACGGGATGCCTTGTGTACCCTAAGGACAATCATCTTGGTGAAAAAGGAAGACTGTTATGATGGCTCATATATGTTCCCTAAGGACTGATCTTGGAGCAGCAAAGATCTCAATTAAGGAGATTATTTGTGGATTCCCTAGATCAATGAGTACAAGTGGGCATATCATTGATAAGAGGGCTAAAGTGGAAAATCCTATGAGTTGGTAGTTCCTCTATGCTTGCTTCCTTATCATTCATACCATAATACTCAAGCAATTCGCCTTCAAGTCTAATTTTCCTTTATTCCAATTCCTTCACTAGATTCTTTAATCCATTGAGTTCAACTGAGTTACTATCCAAAGGCTCTGTACTCTATTTTCTCTTTAGTTGGGTATGTATTCTCTTTAGTTGGGTATCATGTATGAGTCTTTGTAGTTTATATTCTCTTTAGTTGGGTTATCAAACTCTGTGATTATAATATCATTGTAAGTACAACAAGTTTGATAAATTTAATTTCCAAAAAAAAACATTGCTAGATTACATAAACTCATTTGTTTTTTAATGAATCCCAATTTGCGGAAAAATGGGTTCTTATGAGTGAGCTTAAGAATGCATGTACATTTATTATTAATTATAAATTTATTCATTTCTAAAAAAAACAAGCAAGAAAATAGTTGTTTTAGCAGCAAAAATTACTATGTTATTTTAGCAATGAAAAAATAGTAATTTACAAACTCTATTTCTCATAAATGAGTAGGCTTTAGATTTTTTTGTTTGTTTATTATTTACACCTACTTGATAGAATAGTATAAGATTAGATTGCTTTAACCCGGTCAATCATTTCTTCTAGGCCATAAAGGTCCATGCTAAGCTAGCCACCTTGTAGTACATGCCTACTGTACTAGCTAAATTGAATATGAAATTGGCTATGTGGGTACTTTTCTACTCAAGCTTGCATCTGGGCATGGCTAATTGCAAACCTACACCAACTCCTTTTCATTCACGGAAATTTTTGTTACACTTAGTTTCCCCACACCGTCTGTGTATCAACTCAATAGCTTTTCCTCATAGAGGAGCCTATGTAAGGTTGCTTCAGGTCCTTCATTTCGCTGGTGGCTAGGCTGGAATAGGTGAGATAGCCTTTATGTTACAACAAGCATATATTTTTTAAATGTTCAGCATGAAATACATATCTAAAATCATACTTGCAATATAGAAACCAAAGATGGTGGGTAGGCTGGAATAGGTGAGATAGCAGGTATGTTACAACAAGCATATATTTTTTAAATGTTCAGCATGAAAGACATATCTAATAAAATCATACTTGAAATATAAAAACCAAAGAAAGAAACATCGAGCTAAATTAGCATAGAGGGGGATTCTCTCTGAATGTAAATACCATGAATCCAAAAAATTCAAATCTGTATATAATAGCAATAAGGAGGAAACACCGCTGCAACCCCATAGAAATATGACAAATCCATATCAATCTAAACAAATAATAGTTATAATTCAAAAAAAATCCAATCTAAAAAATCCCTAGCAATCTAAAAAAATAATAATTATAATTAAAAAATCTTCCAACCTGACAAATTCTTAACAATCTCAAAAAATAATAGTTTTAACTCAAAAAATCTTCCAAAATTAATAAAAACTAGAAAACCGCACACTTTGTTTAGTATCTAATTTTTTACTTTATTATCTTTGACCATAACTACGAAAATGGTATTAATAAATATATCAAACTTAAAGAATAAAAAGATTTTGCTCACTCATTTCAAACATAGTCATTGTCATTCCATGAGCTTTCCGTGGAAGTCTCCATCCATCAACAAGGAAGGTTCCAATAAATAATCCCTCGATATTGAAATTGAAAATCGCAACATTGGAATGTTTTCATGAGCAAGTATTCAAACATGCAAACAACCCAATGAAGCCATCAACCATTTTAATTAATTCATTAGAAACTTCAATCAATTCACCAGACATAAATAGATGCAATTGTTGCATCTTTATCATGACCAAGCAACAAAGATGAAGGGTACATGTTTGTACCCATTCAAAGCCTTCGCTTTGTTTCTTTCGCAATGGACTAAAATGTTTCTTTGGCCATGGACTGAAAAACATGGAGAACACATGTATGTTTCTTTGGCAATGGACTGAAATGTTTCTTTGGAAATGGACTAAAATGTTTCTTTGGCCATGGACTGAAAAAGATGAAGAACACATGTATGTTTCTTTGGCAATGGACTGAAATGTTTCTTTGGAAATGGACTTAAAAAGACAAAGGGCACATGTATGTACCCATTCTAAGACTTCACCTTATTTCTTTGAAAATGGACTCAAAAATCCCTTATGTGGTTGTTTCTTGCTGTGTCCAGGTCGTAGGGTGAATTAGTTATTAGGTCCTCAGTTGAGCCATCTTTCTTCGTGTTTCTATGATGAGGTATTACATAAATCTTAATATCCATTCACAATGGCAAGAGTCAAGAATGGGTTGTTTGAGCATGGGCTATGGCCAGAGTTAACAATGGATTTTTTGAGCATGCCATAGATTAGAAGCCCTTAAAGTGGCTTAAGGCATGCTGGTCAGGTGGTTGAGCAAACAATGGAACTTGGCACGCCTATTGTGGATCACTATCTCCAATAATTTCTCATTTTGGCACGTGGATTGTGGATCACTGTTTCATTATTAAACCAAGTAGGAATGTATGGTACCAAGACTTGTTTTATATTAATGCTAAATCCAGTCAATATATTAGGGCAATTTCCAGCTAGAAGGGGTACGTGATTGTATGCATGATGCACTAAATTCCCTTTTCGCGCACAACCAATCTCGAGCATCCTTCACCATATGTGAAATATATTTACCACTCAATAAATTTCAAAAGTATAATAAATAGATATCACTTCTTCTGTTCTTGCACCTTGCGTATTAGCCCTTCACAAATTACCATTCAACATTCCAATTTCCATGAATTACCTAGAGACATGGTGTAACATACCCTGGTAACCTCACATATAAAAGCAGGGAGTTATAATTTTTTTAAACAAATTACCCACAAGTAATTATCCAAAATCACTACTCCACATTCCTCATTAACCATTAGATATAATGTTCATAGTACATAAAGTAAATTTCAAAAGAGGACAATAAGTTGCATAACCATTGACAACCACTGTTGTAATATATTAACATAAATTGTCTCATGAACCTTGCATCCATTCCATGATTCCCTTAACCATATTAATTAATCACATACTTTACATTATGATTATCACATCAAATAAGGAATCAACATCATCAAGGATTCAACACCATCAAACTAACACAATAAGTAATCACATCATTTAACACTGATATACCCTGGAAACCCCGTAGGGTGAAAACCAACAAATGTTTAATTTTATTATTAAACGCTCGTGAGGGTTTTCACCCCTCACTCAATGGCGTATAAGGGATTCCATCCCTTATCCATTGTTATAAAATATTACAATGAAATATCATTAAAATGTCACATAACTAGCTAAAAGCTATCACATTTTCCATGAAACCCTTTACCTACATATCACCACTCTCTACATCCTTGTGGCATGATTGTTCTATCAATGTACGATCCTACAACTCGTACTCATGAATATGGACTATTAGTTCTTTACCTACCACAATGTTAAACATCATTTTTCTTTGGCACAAACCGCCATCGTTTCCTGTAGTTTTGTTGTCAACAAGCTTTGGCAACAAGACTAGATACAATATTAATCAATCAATAATCAATTCCTAATAGTGATCTTTTAACATCTACTCATGTGCATGAGTTGTAAATATAATATCACAACATGCTTCTTCTAACAATCTTGTGCACAAATAATAATCAACATGTCATAATAATTAATTAGTACATTTATTCAAATAAATACTTGTTTTACTTTCCACAATACTTATTCACACTAATGCATATTTCTCTTTAAAAGATCTAACCCAATAGTTCTACAAGTCCATGTTTCTCTTTAAAATATATAATACAACAGTTATATCTTCATACATGTAATAAAGTATTGTTTCTATGCTTTTGCATATGTGTTCTTTTCACATAGTTATTTTTCAAGAACCCAACGTAGTTTCTCTATCATTTATTTACAAAGTTATTATGGATTTGTTTCCATGAAAGTATCATAAAAAAGTTCTCGTGCATTTGTTTTCAAGAAAGTATCATATTCAACCTTTCTTTTGGGCATAAGAACTAATATAACAATAATGGTAACCCTTTATGCATTAAACCATGCAATTAAATCAAACTATCCAATATGCAACACACAAATCCTTTACCTTTTTACTCACCAAAACATGTAACTTTTGCAAACTCTTACAAAGGAATTAACACCATTAACTTATCTTTCATGCATAAAAAGATATATTTTTTCCAAAGAAGGCTCCTATGACTTATATCTATGCATTTTATCTATGCATAGGTTATTATATTTTCTCATAACTAAGTATTGTTTTTCAAGAGAACTCTCTACCCATGAGAATATTTCACAAATTACCCTCTTTAATCTATATTCACTTCTAGGAAAATGACTACGACATCCCTTTTTAAGAAAAGAGAATTCATCCTATCTTTTCTTACATAAAGAGATATGCATGTTATATAAAGACAATAAATGTTACTTATCTTTTAATGTTGCAAATATATATAATAACCATCTTTTCCTATATATAGTAATAACAATATTTAGCTACATGTAGTAATATATTTTCTCTACCAAGAAAAATATATAATAACAATCTTTATCTACATGCAGTAATATATTTTCTTTATCAAGAAATATATATATAATAATCAATATTTATCTACATGCAGTAATATATTTTCTTTAGCAAGAGGAATATAACCTTAATCTACATGTAGTAATATATTAAATTACCCATACTAAGGTTATTTAAGTAAAAACTCTCTTTAGGTTATTCAAGTAAAAACCCTATTTTCTTTACCAAGAGGAATATATAATCTTTATCTACATGTAGTGATATATTAAATTACCCATACTAAGGTTATTTAAGTAAAAACCCTTCTTAGGTTATTCATGTAAAAACCCTATTTTCTTTACCAAGAGGAATATATAATCTTTATCTACATGTAGTGATATATTAAATTACCCATACTAAGGTTATTTAAGTAAAAACCCTCTTTAGGTTATTCAAGTAAAAACCATTCTCTTCTCTGCATTCTACTCATCCATTAGAAGAGAAAACTAGAATTGGAAAGGGTAAAATACTCATTATTTAGTTTGCAATAGTTTAAACCATTAAAAGCTAAAAACATAAAAACTTACCTTTGTAGCATAAATTTTCATAACTCTGCAACTCAAATTATAATGCACCATTAAATCCAAGGCAAATCGCCATTTTTGTTAGCTTATATGGGCTTGACTCAGGTTCGGAAGAGTTATTTAGCCAAACAAATCGCGCAGCTACCGTCCCTTTCGGCAACAGTGCGTGGAGCGTGGACTAAGGTCTCACCCGAGATAGCAGGGGAGGGTGCTGGAACCAGGTTTCCACACCCTAGAGGTGTCTTGGTGTGGTCTGGAGGTTTCACGTACTAGTTTACAGCTCCACGCTGCTTGGTATTCGCACAGATCCAGATTGATTATAGCTTCCTTATTCGTGCGTTATTCTATTGGAGGATGCACTTACAAATTAACAGGGTCTTTAAGCAAACATTTAACCAACACAACTGATTCGCACATTAAAATGAACCGAGATTTACATTCATTGATATAATAAGCAGATTAAATTAAACAGATATTATGAAAGTCAGATTCGCGAAAACTCAGAAGGAACAAAAGATTTCAGAAGAAACTTATCTTTATTTCCACTTATCCTAAATACATTCAAATCCATCCTGCACACTCAGCTATAGGGGCTGCGCACACAGTTGTGGACTTTCTAGGCCTTTGTGCACACAGCTGCAGAGCCTCTACTTACTACCCCAACTCTCGACTCGGACTTATAGATGCTGTTCAGACTATATTCTTTAAAAACCAATTACATTTCATCTTTTTCAAAAGAACTACCTTTCCCTCTTAGAGCCGCGCTCTATTTATACCCTTCCTTGGCCTGTGATCCCTACGCAAGCCAACTCTATATATATATATATATATATATTTTACATTATTTTCGGGCAGACCACCCTTTGACTCAACCTATTATAATTCACGCTCCGCAGACTTTGGAGTTTTTACAATAATTTAATCCCACTTTTTGGGCTTTCTGCCCGACAACCGTTACGCGGGACCTTCGCTACCTAATAGTCCCCCAACACAATCATCGTAACTCATCCCAAGTCACTCACCAGTGCGGCTAGACGCTCTGCCTTGGCTTCACAGTTCGCCTCCCTTTGAGTGATGCTCGTCACCCTACTGCTCCTTCATTAGCTCTTGCAACACTTCACCCAGCTCCTGCTTCAGTGTTTCTACCATGTCTTGCAACCGATGAGGCTCATTTTGCTTTGCTCGGTTAACACAGAACACCCCCTCATAGGATTTTAGCGTGAGTGGGGGAGTCGCATACGGGACCACTTGGTACAACCGCAGCCACTTCCGACCTTCGTATCTTCTCTTCGCACCGTCTACTGCAGCTTGTATTGTAATTTTGCAAGACGCTGGCTATTTTCTGCAAGATCCCAATTGTCAAGGGATATCAGAGACTACTTATTAACTGCATATCTACCCATGGTCGCCATTTGTCCATCCTTTTGTTGTTCTATCGTAGTGCATCGGCCTACCCTTGGGTGAGGCAATGGCATGCAGACAAATTCTGCTTCGTGTTCCCTCTTTTCTGGTACATCCCCTACTAGTGATGTTGTAGCCTGCGGGACGCCCACAGCGGTCAACACCACACTCCTTAGGGAGTCCTGCTTCTCCATCAGCCAGATCACTACCTTCGGGCGCATGCCTTGTGCAGAGATAATGAACAACTTCATATGTGTTTCCGAAGTGTAGGCCGCCCAGTGGATTCCCCTCGGTGATTTATAAACCATGCAAATTTCAAATTCACTGCTTACCGCTTGTTCCAGCTCATGTAAATTGCTTGCGTCGAATCTGTGGTAGCTTGTTTCATATGTGGCTCGTACTGTTTCTCTTAATTGCCCACCGCCCACTCCCTTTTGCCATAATGCAGACATCTTGTCATGAATAGTGATAGCAACGGTGAGCATTCCTTTTATCAGCGCACCTGTGTGATCCTTTTCATGCAATCACAATCCTTGTGTTTGGTCAAATGTATGTGCACCGTGGTACTCACGCATCTAGCCCCCAGGCTACTTTATCGTCCCATGCTCTCTTTCAACTGGGTGGAGCGGTGAGACTGTCTTCTTTTCAGCTAGTCAGGCGGTTGGCCCACCTATGTAGAGCTTTAGGCGACTACCATTCACTCTTCCTGGAAAGGGGTCTCCATTGAGTTTAACCAACTAAACCGCACCCCCATTGGTAACTTCTTTGACGACATAGGGTCCCAACCATTGCATGCGGAGTTTACCTGGGAATTTTTTGAACTTACTGTCATAAAGCAATACTAGATAATTTCCTTGAAGGTGCGCACCTTGATATGGCAATCATGCCACGCTTTCTCGCGCTAGTTCTGTACCTGCTGATGGAATCCATCCAGAAAGCATTCCTCCTCCAATTCTTCTAGCTGTGCGAGCCTTTCTTCCAATGCCCCACGGTCTGCCATACCTGTGATCTGGGCGTAGCTTTTTATAAACTTCCGGTAGTAGCCTGTGTGTCCTAATGTAGCTTCTTTACACTTCGCGGTGCTTCCGGATTTAATATGACACCAATCTTTTCCAGATCCACCATTAGTCCTTGCTTACAAACCACATGGCCCATTAAGTTCCCGAAAGGGACGAGGAAACTACACTTCTTTAGGTTGAGTGCAATCTGGTGTTGGTCGCTGGTATCCAGCGTTAATCATAAGCTCGCGACATGTTTCTTAACTAAGCCAAATACAGTCCAGTCATCCAAGTAGACTTCTAAGAACTTATGGATAAATTCCTTGAACGCGGCTACCACAATATGAGAAAATATCGTCGGCACATTCTTCAGCCCAAAGGGCATTACTTTATACTGAAAAGAACCTGATTCAGTAGCAAACATTTTCTTTCTCCGATCCTCTAGCACGATCTTGATCTGATGGTACCCGGAGAAGCCGTTTGTGAAGGAGTATGCTTCCTACTCGCCCACATTTTCTAGTACCTCATCTGTAAAGGGTGTTGGAAACTGATCGTTAACACAAGCATCATTGAGCTTTTGGAGATCTACACAGATGCAAATCTCACCCTTTTGTTTCTTCTTCTGCATGACCATAGGGCTTACCCAATCAGACTCCTTGACTGGTTCAATAATTCCTGCTGCCAACATCTTGTCCAATTCTTCGTGGACCTTTGCTTTGTACTTTGGATTCAATCGGTAGGGTCGTTGTTTCACTGGCTTTGCATCTAGCTTCAAAGTTATTTTCATCATTCCTAGGTCTCCTAGAATCCCTTTCAGCTCCGTAATTTTTGTAGGGAATAAATCTTGGTATTCTCGGAGCAACTCGATGACCTTTTCCACCTTGGCATTGTCCTAATAGTCCCCAAGCATAGCATACTTCGACGCTTCCTCTGTTCCGATATTTACTTGCTTTGTTTTCAATGGTGCCGTGATGTCTGGATCTTCTATCTCGAGGTCGCGCACCTCACGACTCCCTTCGGATTCTGGTATAATGATGTTACGCGGGTCATCCTCATAATCTTCTACTTTTACATTGTAACGTGCTATGGCCTGGCTCAACTGTCGTGACCAGTCTGACGGCATGACTTCTTCTGGTTCCCGTTGTGTTCTGAATATGGTGGTTTTTACTAGTTGTAATGCGTCATCCACGGTATCCATCCATTGGTCTTCAAAAAGAAATGTTGACAGAAACCCTTCGCGTAGGATATCCCACTCTCCGGTGCCATGTCGAAGCTCTATTTCTGTATACTAGTTCCGTGGGATGACATCCAGGGTATGATAAAATAAGTGCACCCATTCTGGTTGAGGCTCCACACCATAAGCTTTGGTCCATTTGGTCAGGTGCAGGCGCGGATCATCTTGTCCATCATATTTCTCCGTTATTCATAGCTTTGGTTTCCCAAATCTTATCTGCATCATGCACATGTAACTTCGCCAATTTTGAAGGTTCCTTCATGGGTGTTCCACCATCGCGTCGATGTCACGTGCAATGCCCATTTTAGCGCATCAAACCATTGGTACTCTAGTACTGCGCTTTCGAACTTAACCAGGAATTCATCCACTACTATCAACCCATCATACATCAGTAGCTCGCGGTTCTGAGCTTTAACGCAATACAGCGATTTCGTCATCATATTACGGTGTAACGTGGTTACCTCGTTCACCCTGTTTCACCATCGCTCGTCCTCTTCATTTGAATCGCTGGTGAAGGAGCTGGTGTAGCCCTGCAAGAGTCTCTGCTCCTCCTTCAGCCTATTTGCAGCGATTTTGTAGATACAATCTAATGCATCATCCTTTTCTCCCTTGCGCACAGGTTCTGTGTAGCGCTGTCTGTCTGTTGGATCTAGCGAAATGATTACACGGAGCGACTTCTTCTCAAATATCATCTTCCTCTATTTGAGTTCAATAACCCCATTCATGTCAGTGGCCCAGTCTATCCCTAACAACGTAGGGTATGGGCTACTTTCGTCCATGATTTCAATAACTTCGAAATTCGTCTGGGTACTTGCGCCATCAATATCTACTATAATTCCTTGCAGCCTTCCCATGGGCAAGATCTTTTGTTGATTGGCCATCCGTAATTGGATAGGAGACCATTGTAGTGTAGGCTTACCCATGCACTCCCAAGTCTATTTAGGAAATACATTTTCATCCGAACCTAGGTTCAGAATGACCTGATCCATCTCGTAGTCGCCAATCTGCACTATTAACTGCATCTCCTGACCCGTCCGCGATGCATTTCCTCCTAATTTCCGGACTGCGCGAGGTTCACCCCAATCTATGCATCTATTAATCACTTCCTGTAACCCTTTAACTGCCTTGTTTTCATGAAGCAGTTTTATGCATGTCTCTAAGAAGGTAGTCAACATCGAGGGATCCCTAGCTAGCTCAGGTTGATCCCCATCGGCCGTTCCTGTGGTGGCGCCGCTCTGCACTACCATGTTTACTGTGGGTTTGTCATCGCGTGGTTTAGATCTCATCATTTGCACATTTTGCATTTTTGGAGGAGGCGCTGCCTTCTTGTCGCAAATCTGTGCTATCAGCATGGGGGCAATCTAGAAGCTCATGATCGAATTGCTCACAATAAGGACATGATATTCGGGTTGGATTGGTACAATCCCGCATGTAATGTCCCGGTCCTCCACAGTTGTAACAGATTAGCTGCCCACGACCCCTTCCTAATCCCATTCCACCGCATCCTGGGAACCCACCGCGCGCCATCGCCACGGCTGGATCTTGACTTCGCACCTCAGTCTAAATTTTGTAGGTAGGTGCCTAGTCCATCAACATTCCATAGCTACGATAATCTCTTTCTTCGTGACCTACCAATCTACAAAAGTTGCAAAAGAGCTGTTGGGGGGTCTGGATGTATTTTGGAAATAGATGACAGTTATCAGTGTTTTGCTTTCCTCCTACTTGATAAATTGCACACCAGAGTGGGGCGATCATGCTCGGCCCTGCCTGTGTCTCCGGTCGAAATGGTGTCGGTTCCCCCGTGACTATAAAATTCACTGAGACCAGATAGTGATCTTTATCATGTCCCTGGCTCCTGCACTTTATACACCATACTTCCTCCCGGACTTTTGAACGTGGTGTCTATGCTTGTTTTAACTTTTGTATTTCCAAACACAAATTTTGGACTTGCGCTTAGATTTTCTGAACTCCCAACCCTGGGTCTTGTACCGGGGTTTCGTGCAGCCGCATTACTACCTCCAGCACTTCCGCTTAGGTTGAGATATTTTTTTGTGATAGAGCCGACTTCAGATATGGTGTTAATGATGCGATGAACCAAGCGCGGTGTTGTGCATTCGTCAAGGTCATATTGCCCTCGCAAATGGTGCTTTTCAACCTCTAATCCAAATCCCATGGGGTCTCACGAGGCATCGTTGTGATCTCTTTGAATCCTACAACCGATTGCGCTTCTGACTTTGGCCGACTAAACTTCTTTTTTAATTCAGTATGGATGTCTGTTATCCCCGTCGTTAGGTTGATGCTTGAATACTTCATGTACCATGTTAGCGCTCGGTCCTGCAATGCGCTGACTAAGATGTCTTTCTTGATGTTATCATTTGCGACTTGCTACGCGTTCCATACTGATGTTAGCACAAACCAAAATTGTTTCGGGTCTTCGCATCCTGCTCCTTTGAACACTAGTAACTAAATTTTGTTCGTCATAGTTACCCTTGCTCTACTACCGTCCCGGATCCTTTTGATTTTTCAACGTTCTTTTCTATAGAGTCCCTGTGTTCCACACCAGACACTCCTTATGCAGATCTCGGTCTCGGAAACGGAACCATTTGTTGGCTTATATGGGCCTGACCCAGGTTCGGAAGAGTTATTTAGCCAAACAAATCCTGCAGCTACCGGCCCTTTCTGCAACAACCCGTGGAGCGCAGACTGAAGTCTCACCTGAGGTAGCAAGGGAGGATGCTGGAACCAGGTTTCCACACCCAAGGGGTGTCTTGGTGTGGTCTGGAGGTTTCGCGTACTGGTTTACAGCTCCACGCTGCTCGATATTCGCATTGATCCAGATTGATTACAGCTTCCTTATTACTGCACTATTCTATTGGAGGATGCGGTTACAAATTAACAGGGTCTTTAAGCAAACACTTAACCAATACAACTGATTCGTGCATTAAAATGAACCCAGATTTACATTCATTCATACAATAAACAGATTAAATTAAACAGATATTATGAAAGTCAGATTCACGACAGCTCAGAAGGAACACAGAATTTCAGAAGAAACTTATCTTTATTTCCACTTATCCTCAATACATTTAGATCCGCCCTGCGCACTGAGCTGCAGGGGTCTGCGCACACAGCTGCGAACTTTCCAGGCCTCTGTGCACATAGCTGTAGAGCCTCTACCTACTACCCCAACCCTCGACTCGGACTTACAGATGCTTTTCAGACTATCTTCTTTAAAAACCCATTACATTTCATCTTTTTCAAAAGAACTACCTTTCCCTCATAGAGCCGCGTTCTATCTATACCCTTCCTTGGCCCATGATCCCTGCACGGGCCAACTCTGTATATTTATTTTTTGCATTTTTTCAGGTAGACTACCCTTTGAATCAACCTATTATAATTCATGCTTCGTATACTTCATATTTTTTACAATAATTTAATCCTTCTTTTTGGGCTTTCTGCCCTATAACCGTTACATGGGACCTCCGCTACCCAACAATTGTGAACAACCATTTCTCTGCGGTCTTTTTTATCAGTCTCATGGTGTTTGTTTACAGTCCCCCATGCAAATAGTCCACACAACCCCTGGTGTTTGGTTCATTGTTCCACGCAAAACCTCTTTTCCTCTGATGTTGAGTGAATGACAGATATAAGTATCATTCTTCCATGGTTTTTCCTCTTTTTTTTTTCCCCCTCCCATAAGAGATCTCCGGTGAAATAAAGAAATTTAAGGGTGGCTATCAAGAAATGAAACTTAACTAAAATGGTTAAAGATAAACTTTATTAATAATATTCTATTCATATTGAAATTGCAAAATAATAATATTTTATTTTACTTAAGTTTTTACATGAGTATTTATGATAGGGATATTACATACTCCCCCCCTAACAAGAGCACCGTTGGAACTTTAGATTTTACTCATGATATAACCATATAAACCACACAAAAAGTGACCCTTCCTCTTTAAAATCAAAGATTTCATTTGAAGAAATAACAATAAAAAAAAATTGTAATGTTATAACATAAGAAAAAATCAATAGTCATAAGCATTTATAACTGCAAAAATATGCAAGTTTTAATTTCCATCACTTGGCCTTTATTCAAAATTATAATATATAAAAACAAATCTCTATATCAACTTACCATTACTTACCAACTACTCTTGAAAATCATGGGCACTTTCACGTACGCATTTTAATAGTAATTGGACAACCCATCAACCCTCCATGGTAAGTAACCTGTAATGTATGACTAACAAATTCAATCACATTAGTCACAATATTTTGAGTCAAATGAAATACTTTTAACTATCAATCAATTGTGCAATGTTAGATGATATTTAAATCACAGTATTTTTAAAAGTACTTAAAGAGCACTAACATTAATCATCAAAATGATAAATCATTGCACCACATGCACACTGTATTAACTCTCACTAAAGACATCCACAGAGTACTTCTAAAAGTACCAAAATAGCACCTAGCTCTCTAATCATCAAAATAGTCAATCACTGCATCAAGCGGAAATTTTCTTAGCCCCTACTAAGACATTCACAAGATTGGTAATACAATAAAGGGACTAAAATTCCAATAACTCCTTACTGAGCACTAAAATCCTTTTGTGTTAAAATGTGCATGACATTTTTTTTACAATTATATATAAAATTCATTTTTTTGACACAACACATAACTAAGTAATTAATTTGTTCTCCTACAAAAACCATAGTGGCAAAATAATGCTCCTCCCAACCCATGGGAACTAGTTTCCACTACCAAAGCGAGTCATTTTCACATCTAGATAGTTATTTGACAAAAGCAATACCAAGTCTAGTATGGAATTCCACTGGCCAACTAGCTCAAGAATTCCAATGACCACATAGGGTCCAATATAAGATTCCTCTTGGCAGCATCCTGCCTATTCCTCTGATAGCGTCTCGTCTATGAGGAATTTTGGGCCTCCTCCAACAGGCTCCAAATCAATAAATTTGCCTCGGGATTTTTACCCTCTTCACCATCTTGGCAAACTCTTTTTCCCTTACTGAGATCATTTATTTCTAAGGAGAGGAAATCCGAGCAGGGAAGTACCATCAGCCCAAGGCATTCTAGTCTTTCACATCTATCCACGACTGTCTGACATGTTAAATTTCTCTTTTATCACTCTTACCCACAGTAATTTACATAGTGAAACATATGCACATTACTATTAACAAAGGAAACATTCATGTACACCATGATCAACATGGGTCCATAATATCTTGATTAATAGGGAACACAACTGACATACATGTTGTATGCATTCTTATTTTCCAAATAACACAATCATGTATATGATATAACATTATAATTTCTAATGTATGATTGCAATTCACATTGCAACATTTTACGTGACAAGTCTTCTTGTTGCCATTAAGCTACCACTACTTAATCCCATCAGCAACGTTAGTTATAAATATGCATCATTTAACAAGTATTCACTTTCCAAATCATTTTAGTTTCATGCATACAATATTGTCATGCATAAAAGTATATGAAAATATTCATTAATGTGTAAACGTCAATAATAGTTGAGTTAACAATCTGAACATTTCCAATTTCCCATAGTGTATTGTCATCAACAGACCGATACATGAAGTAACTACCATAATCACTTTTTTATAAATTGTAATGATCTTAAATCAAATTCAATTAATGCATATAAGTTCTATTAGTTAGTCATACAACACTAACCAATCACAACTACCAACCATCTTAATGCATCCATGACAAGACTTAATAAAAAATTAGTGATTATAGTCAAGTCTCATTACTTGACTCATTGTTTATTTTCAATATCTAAAGGGGTTCTTACAATGTCTTTTTAAAACATTATATCGTCATATTCAAGGACATTCCTCGCATTTTACATTCATGCATTGAATCATTAAAATTAGTTCATTGTAACTTCAATCATGTTCATTAAATGTATCATTATTATTGCCATATTTGCAAAGCAAAAGTTGGTAATTGATTGTCACTTTCCTTAATGAGTGTTCAATATTGTTCATAAGTGTAATGAGTGTTCAATATTGTTCATAAGCGTGACAAAAGTTTTATTGTCTTTTATCCTCATTAAGAATCCAATGTCATGAACATAGTTTTGTAGCAAACTTTATTACTTACTACTCAAAGCAGTTATAAACATGAATCACACATATCATGTCAAAAGTAATGTACTACATAAATCAATATGTAGATTGTTAATCTCATACCTGAATTAATGCCCACTAGTGGCATACCTTAATTTCTTTTTCGCTTACCAATTCCCAAAGGCATTAGTGCTGCAACCTTTAGCTCTGATACCACTTGTAACATACCCCGGTAACCTCACATGTAAAAGCAGGGAGTTAGAATTTTTACACAAATTACCCGCAAGTAATTATCCAAAATCACTACTCCACATTCCTCATTAACCATTAGATATAATCTTCATAGTACATAAAGTAAATTGCAATAGAGGACAGTAAGTTGCATAACCATTGATAACCACTATTGTAGTATATTAACATAAATTGTCTCATGAACCTTGCATCCATTTCATGATTCCCTTAACCATATTAATTAATCACATACTTGACATTATGATTATCACATCAAATAAGGAATCAACATCATCAAGGATTCAACGCCATCAAACTGACACAATAAACAATCACATCATTGAACACTGATATAACTTGGAAAACCCGTAGGGTGAAAACCAGCAAATGTTTAATTTTATTATTAAACGCCCGTGAGGGTTTTCACCCCTCACTCAATGGCTTATAAGGGATTACATCATTTATTCATTGTTATAAAATATTACAATGAAATATCATTAAAATGTTACATAACTAGCTAAAAGTTATTACATTTTCCATGAAACCCTTTACCTACATATCACCACTCTCTACATCCTTGTGGCATGATTGTTCTATCAATGTACGATCCTGCAACTCATACTCATTAGCATGGACCGTTATTTCTTTACCTACCACAATGTTAAACGTCATTTTCCTTTGGCACAAACCGTCATCATTTCTTGTCATTATTGTCGTCAACAAGCCTTGGCAACAAGATTAGATACAATATTAATCAATCAATATTCAGTCTCTAAAAGCGATCTTTTAACATCTACTCAAGTGCATGAGTTGTAAATATAATATCACAACATGCTTCTTCTAACAACACTATGCACAAATAATTATCAAGCATGTCATAATAATTAACTAGTACATTTATTCAAGTAAATACTTGTTTTGCTTTCCACAATACTTATTCACACTAATGCATATTTATCTTTAAAAAATCTAACCCAATAGTTCTACAAAATGATGTTTCTCTTTAAAATATATAACACAATAGTTATATCTTCATACATGTAATAAACTATTGTTTCTATGCTTTTTCATGTATTCTTTAAACATAGTTATTTTTCAAGAACCCAACATAGTTTCTCTATCATTTATGTATAAAGTTATTATGCATTTGTTTCCATGAAAGTATCATAAAAATGTTCTTAGTGCATTTTTTTCAAGAAAATATCTTCAACCTTTCTTTTGGGCATAAGAACTAAGATAACAATACTGGTAACCCTTTATTCATTAAACCATGCAATTAGATCAAACTATCCAATATGCAACACAAAAATCCTTTCCCTTTTTACTCACCAAAACATGTAACTTTTGCAAACTCTTGCAAAGGAATTAACACCATTAACTTATCTTTCATGCATAAAAAGATATATTCTTTCCAAAAAGGGTTCCTATGGCTCATCTCTATGCATTTTATCTATGCATAGGTTATTAGATTTTCTCATAACTAAGTGTTGTTTTTCAAGAGAACTCTCTACCCCTGAGAATATTTCACAAATTACCCTCTTTAATCTATATTCACTTCTAGGAAAATGATTACGAAATCCCTTTTTAAGAAAAGAGAATTCATCCTATCTTTTCTTACATAAAGACATATGCATGTTATATAAAGACAATAAATGTTACTTATCTTTAATGTTGCAAATATATATAATAACAATATTTTCCTATATATAGTAATAACAATCATAATATATTTTCTCAAAAATATATAATAACAATCTTTATCTACATGTATGCAGTAATATATTTTCTTTACCAAGAGAAATATATAACTTTAGTCTACATGTAGTAATATATTAAATTACCCATACTAAGGTTATTTAAGTAAAAACCCTCTTTAAGTTATTCAAGTAAAAACCCTATTTTCATTAGCAAGAGGAATATATAATCTTTATCTACATGTAGTGATATATTAAATTACCCATACTAAGGTTATTTAAGTAAAAACCCTCTTTAGATTATTCAAATAAAAACCCTTCTCTTCTCTACATTCTACTCATCCATTAGCAAAGAAAACTAGAACTGGAAAGGGTAAAATACTCATTATTTAGTTTGCAATAGTTTAAACCATTAAAAACTAAAAACAGAAAAACTTACCTCTGCAGCATAAATTGTCACAACTCTGCACCTCAAATTACAAGGGACCATTGAATCTAAGGCAAATTGCCATTGTGAACAACCATTTCTCTGCGGTGTTTGATATCAGTCCCATGGTATTTGTTTATAGTCCCCCACACAAACAGTCTTATGGACATGCCTACCTAGTGTTTGTTTACTGTCCCCCACTCAAACAATCCACACAACACTTGGTGTTTGGTTTACTTTATTGTCCCCCACGCAAACAGTGCACACAAGTTTACTATCCCCCTCGCAAACAGTGCACACAACACCTGGTGTTTGGTTCATTGTTCCATGCAAAACCTCTTCTCCTTTGATGTCGAGCGAATGACAGACATAAGTATCATTCTCCCATGGTTTTTCCTCTTTTGTTTTTCTCCCTCTCTTGTAAGAGATCTTTGGTGAAACCTGACCTTTTGTTCTCTCTCTTCATTTTAAGATGCATAGATCTGCTCTATTTTTATTTTGAAAGGTCAGATTTGATTTACAATCACTTTAATGTATTTTATTGTTAAAACAAAGATTGAACTCCATATAGCATTTTTCAGTGATGGAGGGAGATTTTTCTTTTCATTTATAAATTTTGTTTATTATTTTTGTTATATTAAGGAAGAGTCAACATAGTCTTAGTGCGAAGGCAGTTCCTTCCTAATGGAGCATCATGTCAGAATGAGACTTGAACATTGGGAGGTTATCATTAAATCCTCTCAAACATCTCAAATACACTTAATTGGCTAATTAAAAGAAGAATTTTTCTTTTCAGTATCTTTAAGGAACCTAGTAGCTCCCATGACAAAGGCCTACGAATATAGATCACAACTAGCCGATTTCAACCTTAGATCTATCCATTATCACATGAATCACATTACTAAAATCATTAATACTTAAAAAAAAAATTACACTAACAATTTATACCCATTTCCTAAACTCTTAAACATTTTTTTAATAAAATAATTAATCATTTTTTTCTATTTAACCATAAATATTAAAATTATATTAAATGCCATTTTTTTCTAAATTATTTAAATAAAAGCATAATCATATACACTTCATTTGTTAAATGAGAAAACGATTTAAATTTGAAAACTGTGTGACTGTCATAATTAAGTCTTCTCTTCAATTCCTCTCTATAACATTTGAACATAAAAACTGAGTGCATATAAATCAAGCTAAATTACACTTCAAAAATTATAAACAAACAAACAAAGGTGCACTCGAATTTAAAACACATCACATCCTCACATCGGAAAACTTTGTGCTCCACCAACTGCATAATGTCTGTGCGTCTCCATTTTCAATGAAAGGACGTGATAACGATGCGAATAGACATGTGAAACCCGAATTCAAAGATTCACATCATAAGTCTACCAACTTCAGAGAAGCCGACAAAATCTCCAGTTGGAAGCCTACGAACGTGGTAGAATTCCGAGTACAGTGTTTGCATTTAGTCGTGTGTGCAGTTTTCACTGAATAGTTGAGTGTGCCCATGATATTTTGTCGGCTAGTCTTATGTAGCTCAATCTTATCTCCAACTTAGTCTAAATTTGTTTGGTTTTGTTTTTTTGTACGTAGGTCAATCTTATCTCCAACTTAGTTTAAATTTGTTAGGTTTTGTTTTTTTATTGATGTTTATTTATTTATTTCTTATCTCTAAGTTAGTTTAAATTTAGGTTTTGTTTTTTTATTGATATTTAAATTTATTAGGTTTTTTTTAT
>APFE030890598.1:247142-269080 GCA_000404065.3 Pinus taeda | reverse complement strand
AAGCATAAGTGCCCCAAGGACAGGTGAAGGTGGTTTTGTCCTGGTCTTCTGAGGCTATCCTGATCTGGTTGTAGCCACTGAAACCATCAAGAAAAGAGAATGATTATTTCCCAGCTAGGGTGTCTAACACTTGGTCGATAAATGGCAGTGGAAAATAATCTTTGAGTGTGGCTTTGTTCAGTTGTCTGTAATCAAAACAAATGCGCCACTTACCATTTTTCTTGGGCACTACAACCAATGGGGATACCCACTGACTGTCAGAAATAGGATATATGAAATTAACTCTCAATAGTTTTTGCAACTCTTCTCTAACAATATCTTGGAGCATGGGGTTCATTCTTCTCTGTGGTTGCCTCATTGGTTTGATAGTATTATCTGTGTAAATATGGTGAGTGCATGTGTCAGGGTGAATCCCATGCATATCGGTGTAGTCCCAAGCAAAGGCTTTTTGGTATTTTCTCAAGAGTTGGATCAATTTCTCTCGCTGAGATGAGTCTAGATGATTGCCTATGTTCAGAGTTTTTCCTGGACTAATCTCTATGACCTGACTCTGTGTGTTGGTGATGGATTGAGCTGGAAAGATGTCGTGAAATGTGGTTTGAAAATATTGAATGGTGCATGTTTCCTGAAAATTTTGGGCTAAAAGTACATCTGCAGCATGATATTGGTCATGTCTCAAATTTTCGGAAATATCAGGTTGAGAAAGAAATAGTTCTACCAAATCATTATTGTTTTGTTCTTGGAAATCATAGATTTGGTCAATGCTAAAAACAGATTGTACTTCTTATTTATCATTGAATTTATCATCAAGCCACAAATTATGTGTTACTGCTGGTGATTGTGCCGATGGGTAGAGGGTGAGTTGTTTTCTTTCAGTCCCTCTCGAGATGATCATGTTGCCAGATCGACATCCTATAAATGCATCAGCAGTCACTAACCATGGTCTACCAAGAATGATAGGGTGCTCTCCTAAATTGGATTTCGGTTGGAGGATTAAAAAGTCCACCGGATACTCCCAAGAGTCTAGTGAGACAATTATGTCTTCCAAAATCCCTTTAGGAATCACTTTAGACCCATCAGCTAGTTCAAGAACAATTGTTGTATGTTGCAAATTGGTAAGCTGGAGTGTTCTCATGGTTTCAAGAGTCATGACATTAATTGCGGTGCCAAGATCTATCAAAGTGTTTGGAATTTGTATGTTGTTAATGATGGTGGTTACTTTGGGAATGCCAGGATCAACATACTTTTCTATGGAGATTGTATTGGTCATAAGGCCTGCTAAATGTCCTATAACATGAATGGTTTGAGGATCAATCCTTTTTCTAGCAGGTTTCTTGAGGCACATGTCTTTGATGGCTTTAGTGTATATTGGAATGTCTTTTATAGCTTGCAGTAGCGGAATTTTTATGTAGACATTTTTGAGCTCATCTAAGACATCAAATTGTGGTATAGATAGTGGAGGTTTGATTTGGACCAATCGGTCTGGAAAAGGTGGATGCAATGGTTGCATTTGCTTATCTCTGGTATCATCGTTTGGTTTCTTTTGATTTGTCATTTCATTTTCGTTTTCTATGTTTTCTTCTCGCTTATCTGTTATTGGAGAATCTTTCTGGAGTACCTTACCAGACCTCAAGTTTATGTTTTGCAAGGGTAGTGTGGGATATGAAGTTCCCTCTTCTACATTGTAGGCTGGCCTCTCTGCTCTATTATTCGGATTTGGGATAGTTTGAGCAGGAATTTGTGTGGATCTGGAAGGTTGTGAGTTAGCTGGAAATTGTAGTTGTGGTGGATTTATTGGTGGAGGAGCAGGCAGTGCTTGTTGAGTAGGTTGAGGTGGATAAACAGCTTGCTGAGGATACTGCTGATATGGTTGAGAATGTGATGGATACGGTTGATGGTATTGTTGATATGGCTGTGAATATGTGGGTATGGTTGAGGATATGTATGATAAGATTGAGAGTACTGTTGAGATGGTCTCCATTGTTGTTGTGGGTTGTTTTGGTGCTGCCACGGCATGGGTACATTCCATGAGTTCTATGCATACATTTGATCATTTACAGGAAATTGCAAATTTTGATTTGGGAACATACCTTGAGGTGCTGGCCTTGGCTGCCATGGTCTTTTTGCGCCCATGTAATACACATTTTCCATCTCTGCATTGGCTGCCATATTACAGTTCTGCAAAACCTTAACTTTAGGATAGTTAAATATATCATGATGTTTAGTACAGAAAGCACAAACTTGAATGTTTTGGACAGTCCTTTAATGCATGTTTCTTCTGGCACTTTGGGCAGAAAATAGCCATTACCTGATCTTTAGCTTCTTGTTTCTTTTTAGCTTTTAGAGTGTCAATTTGGTTCCCTATTGTGCTTAACAAATCTGTTTTAAATTCTTCTAACAGATTCCCTATCTTAGCCCTTGTGACACTTGTTGAAGCAGACTTTGTGACCTTGGATGACAGGGTTCTTTTTCCCATTTTAGCTTTACTCCTTGAATACTTTTCACATAGATGAGCGATTTCTTCAAAGGGTAAAACAGAAATGTCACCTTTACCCATCAAGTTAAGGTCATCCATGTATTCCTCTCGGATACCTTTCAAGAATATTGTGCAGATCAGATCAAGAGGCATAGTTCGGTGTTTAGATTTTTGTAAGTTGTAGAAAAACCGTTCTAAGTATTCCTCTAAGGTTTCATCCTCTTGTTGGCTCATTCTAAAGATGTCATCTTTAGAGTCTTTGGATCTGCAGTAGGGTTTATATTTCCTTAGAAATACTCTTCTCATGCCATCCCAATCAGTTATAGTATGCTCACCAAGCCTCATGAACCATCTTAAGGCTGATGCCTTTAATGTCGCTGGAAAAAGTCTGAGCCTATGGGCATCATCAGTATAGCCATATGTTCGACATACAATGTCAAAATCGAACAAGAATGAGTCCAGATCTTCTGAAGCCATACCATAAAAGTTAGGTAGCACTGATGGGGGTATGTTCTTCATTTTGATCTCATCATCTTCTTGTGGTCCATGTATAGGAAAAGGAAAAGTTGACTCTTCTTCGTCTCTATGTCCTTGATGTGGTACTGATCCATCTCCTTCCTCAGCCATTTTAATAGGTTTCTCTGTGTAAGAGTCACTTGTTTCAAAGAGGAGATTAAAGAAAGATGGTTCGGTCACTGTGCTACTTTCTCCTTGTATGGAAGATCTAGGAAAGTCCTTCTTCTGCGATTTATGTGTTAATAACGTTTGCCTTTCGATAAGAGTAAGTCTCTGTCCTGATTTTTGTTTATCCTCTAATGCTTGTATGATGTTCTCCTCAGCTGGTGTTGGATTCCTTAAAGAGTCCGCTCCTGATGATGATGGGTTAGTTTTTGAATGGTGGGGGGTTTTTATGAATCTACCAGGACTGTCTCTAAACCTAGGCATAAATGAACATGATTTCTAGCTGTGTTTTTGTTTATTTTTGTTTTATGATTTTTTTTTTTGTTCTTTTAAATCCTTTAAGTATGCCTCCCCGGCAACGACGCCAAAATGTAGTGTCCTATCTAGGGTGCTAGACTAGGCTATATTTATTATCGACCAGGGTGCGTAGACTTAGAGGCATGCGCCTAAAGTATATAGACATAAAGGATCGTTATCTAAGTCTAATCTTCCTAATTACAATGCTATCATTTGATTCATTATCAAACTAAATCACACTATGTATCACTATCAACCAAGATTCAATTCATTTAACAAACCAAAACGTTGTGTATCACTGCAAATCAAGATTTTAGTCTCCTTATAGAGACATCATACATAAAACCTCTGTTTAGCGAATACTCAACATTCATTAACATTCATGCAAGATAAAAATATATGAAATCATAAGCATAGAGTTCATGACAATGCTCTACAAGATAACAAGGGATCGAATCCCTTACAGGATATGATTCACGATCCAAGTGATAATCTATTCAAGCGCATTCACAAACATGCATATTATAAACATAAATTGATTTGAATCACTGCGCATATCAATACCAAATACCCTAACTGTAAATGAAATAAAACAACAGTATACCACGTTACGCAGGGCCCGTCCGCGTTCCAGGTATACTGAACTATGATCCAACGATTACCGAATCAACACAGCGAATCGTGACTGTAATGCAAGTCTTTGATATTAAAATCGAAACTCTGTTTTTGAAACAACGATAATGATAATACTAATACAACCGGTTCAGAACTATATTTACATATGGTTTTACATCCCTTGAAAACGGATGTACATTCATGAGCGGCTGTTGCCGCTTTTACCACATCACGATTTTTGAAAATGTTTCTATCCTAACTGATTTAAAAAGGAAACAAAACTTAAATCGATTTGGACTGCGTGCTGTTGCTGCCTTTGTCGCCAACATGCCATAGTTGACCTTCGTTGACCGCGCATGTAGGAGGGTTGATTCCGCTGCGGGATAGGTGTTCGTCCATGCTTAGACATTCCGCTTTTCATCCCTACCCTTCGCTCTAGCCCGGCTGTCATGCCATATGTCAAACAATAAACCAATTACAGGATGTTGGAACTTCCTGTAGCCATTTTGCCAAAAATTCCTAATTTATTAACATAAAACCCTTAAATCAATTTCACTGCAGTTTAATAACTATAAGACTATTAACTAATCAATTTCCAAGGGATCTGAGAGATAAATGATGAAAAGAGGTAGGCAAATGTCATGTTTTGGGAGGGAAAAAGGGGTCATGGAATGGTACCAACAGTCATGTGTTCAACAAATACATAAGTGAATCCATAAGATTCTTGTAAATAGTAGCCTCCACTACTTCACCTAAACTAGCATCTTCCTTCCTCCAATTTCCTGCTAGAGGATTCTCCATGGGTTTGCTGCTCTCCATGTGGAACTTCTTCAGTATCTCATTGGCATACTTTCCCTGAGAGATAAACAATTCCTCATCTCCTCGCCATACTTTCATACCAAGGAAATAATGCATGAGCCCCAGGTCCTTCATCTCAAATTCTCTTGCAAGATTTTACCAGCTTCTCATCACCTATTAAAGTTAAATCATCGACATATAATACTATAATCAACAATTTACCTTCAACCACAATATGGTAAAGGTTTTCATCTGCTTCACTTTTGGTGAAGCCCATCATGGTGAAATAGATGTCAATCTTGGTGTACCAAACACAGGGCACTTGTTTCAATCGATACACCGCTCACTTAAGTCTGCACACATGTGATTCTATTTTGAGGGTATCAAATCCTTTTGGTTTCTCATTGTACACCTCTTCCTCAATCACACCATTGAGGAATATTCTCTTCACATCCATCTGATGTATCTTCCATCCCATCTGCACTGAAAGTGCTAGAAATAGATCTGATTGAAGAGTACCTTGATATCAGAGCAAAGGTCTCCTCGTAATCAATTATCTCCACTTAAGAGAGCCCTCTGGCCATAAATCTAGCCTTTTGTTTCTCCAAACTCCCATCTGCTGCTTGATTTACCTTGTAAAGGAATTTGGAACTCACCTTTGACTTGTCTGCTAGTCTTGGGACCACTTCCCAAACACTATGTTTGATAATGGAGTCATACTCCTCAACCATGGAATCAACCCATATTGGTTGTTGCACTGCTTCCTCGAATTAGGATGGCTTAATCCCTACACTCTCACCCATGAGAGCCATGTAGCTAGTGTACTGATCTGGTGACCTCCTCTACCTGTGTTGTGATGTGGGTGCTCCCACATTCTCTCTAGCATCATGCATCACAATGTTAGCCTCTGTGGTGCACTTCCTTCCATCTATAGAAGTCTCTGCATGAGTGGGTGCTTTCACTCTCTTATCCTTTGCATGTGGTTGCTCCAGATCATCCTAAGGTTCTTCCTTTGGAGCTAAAAGCTCCTCATCTGCATGTAATTGAAGCTCCCTCTGAAGGGAACATTTCATGGCCTTCTCTTCATCCAACTTCACATATCTATGAACCACTTTTATCCTGTGAGATAGAAGGTGCACCTGATAGTTGTGAGGTGTATTAGTGTACCCCACAAATATGCCCAACCCAACTACTGGGTTTAGCTTTTTCCTTGCATCCTTGGTAACATGACAATAGAATGATGAACCAAATATCCTGAAGTGTGCCACATCTGGTTTCTTATCTGAAAAAGCTTCTTCTGGTGTACTCATCCTGAGAATTCTATGAGGACTTTTGTTCTGTACATATATAGTTGTGTTGAATGCTTCATCCCACAAGTGCAATGGTAGGCCTTGATCATGTAACATTGCCCATGCAGCTCCCAAAATCCTTATGTTCTTCCTTTCATCCACCCCATTCTCTTTGGGTTATGGGGTGCTATTAACTATCGTTGAATGCCTTATGATGCACAAAATTTCTTGAATTCATTCAACACATATTCTCCATTGTTATCTCTCCCAAGAGCCTTCACTTTCCTCCCAGTGTATTTCTCAACAAGTGCTTTAAATTCACAAAATTTAGAGAACGTCTGATCTTTCTTCTGCATGAATCTAGCACTTACGTGAGAAATCATCTACAAATATTACATAATACCTGTGCTTGGCCATGGAGGTTGTCGAGAACGGTCCACACACATCTGAGTGAAATCTTTTAAGGATCACTTGCGCTAAACTTTCCTTATCATGAAAGGTCAGTTTGGTGTACTTCCCCAATGTATAACCTTTGCATGTATCTCTCTACTCTAGTGTACTCTTGGGAAGTACCGTAGAAATCTATTGCATGATCTTCAAAGCTCCATAGTGCAAGTGACCCAATATTCCATGCCACAACTCACCGATGTCTTGGCTCTGCACCTTCTGTGATTTTGTGTTCAAATAAGCACAATATTTTACATCCAATTGTAGAGTTACTTCAGCTGAACCTCAATCTGATTCACTTGTCCTGAGGCTATGTGACGAAGGAAAGAATTTCCCTTGCTAAATATCACATCGTAGCCATGGTCCTCCAACATAGCAACTGAAACCAAATTCTTCTTCAAACTCGGAACATACATGACATATTTTAATGTGAGAGGAGAACCAAACTCCCTATAAAAAGTAACATTATCGATGTCGGTCGTGTTATACCTTCCATCATCTCCCATCTAGATGTGCATCTGGAGGTCCTTCTCCTCCAAGTCACTAAAGAGTTCTTTGTTATCGATCATATGGAATGAGGCTCCACTATTTAGATACCACACAATACCGATCACCGATGTCACCATGCAAGCGATGAGGGTGAAATCGAGCTCGAATTGTGAAGAAAGAGCTTCACTTGTTTCTCTTGCTGAGGGATTTTTTCCAGCCTTCTTGTGCGGACACTTCGTGGCATAATGTCCTAGCTCGTGACAGTGAAAACATTTAATATTCGACAATTCCTTCTTCTTGCTGCTGTGACTAGAATCTGATTTGGAATGAGATTACTTCCCTTTCCATTTCTTTGCCTTTCCAGCTAAGACATAGTTCTCCTCATCATCATGCTTAGATGAGGATCCATCTCTGGTGTTTTGCAGAATCTCTTCTTGGACCAACTCAAACCACAAAAGCTCCCACTATGGTAGCTTCTCCCTCCCATTTACCAAATCCTAGTAGTTGTGCCAGCTCTTGGGACGGCCTAGAAGTGTTAGGTTGACTAGAACATCTTCAGCAACTGTAACACCAACACTTCCTAACTCATCCCGAAAATGGGTGAACTTGGTCAAGTACTTTGGTATTGTGCCGCCCTTATCGATATTAATTTTTTTGAGCTTGTCCTTCAATGCAAACTTCCTGTGGTCACTGTTGTTTTGAAACATCTATCAAGGCCTTCCACATTGCATATGGAGTCTCCTTACCATCGATGTTCAAGAGAATATGATCTTGAACTCCTTTTAGGATAATCCTTCTCGCCTTTGCAACATATTTTCACCACTTTTCCAAATCTTGAGCATTAGTTGTTGGAGGCTTAGGAATATCTTTATCTATGAATTCCTTAAACCCATCGTCTTCCAACACTGCCTCCATCATGTCCTTCCAAGCAATATAGTTCGAATTACCCTCAAGGGCTTATTCGAGTCTCAATTTGTAGAAAGACATCCTGCTGGCTCTCAAGAATGATATTGCAAATTCGATTTCACTTGCAAAAGAAAAATTCATTTTCTCATCTTCTAGATTGATTTATGCTCTGATACCATGTAGAAATTCCTTGTAGATTCAAACTGCTAATTGTAATTTGCTAAAACAATAAACTTGAATCTACTCTACTCATCAACATAAAAAATTAAAAACGATTTCATTGGGAAAGCCACATTTAAAAGCCCTTGTTATCTGTATATTGCATTAGTTAGAAAATATGAGAAGATTACAATGCTTTGCTCAAGCCTGAGGAACCTCTGCACTATCTTTATCTGTCTCACAGTTTCCTAGATAATCTTAGGCCAATAATTAACAACTTTTTTTCTTTCCCAAGTCCCTATTTCCTTGCGATATTTCTTTGGGAATTAGCCCCCTATTAATTAGGGAAATTCCTCAAAGGAATTGTGCAATCCATCATAGTCCTTCCTCTGATTGCATGCACCACCCGTACAATTCAGATCATTATACAATTGATAGTACATTGTCCCTGAACTTGAATTTCAACTGGGTAACTCTCAGATCGAACATGCATGAGTTATTTATGAGTGAATCATCAATTAACTGGTTGATCACTGCAGGCAACACCACACTACTAGAACTCCCAGTAGTTCCTGCAAAAATTGGAACTAGTTTAACTTACTTTAACTCAGTTAAACTGAATTAATTAATTACAACTCAAAATAAACTCAACCAGGGCTCCTATAATGTAGTATACACTCTACATGACTCAAGTTAGACCGTCAACTCAAATTAACTGAGCCAACTAAGTCAAATTAACTTGGTTAACTAATACAAGTTGTCATGTGATGTGGAATTACATATTTATTCCTAATTTAATTCAAGGACAAAATTAAATTAGGATTTTCTTGTTTCATTTTCAATAGTAGAGAGGATTGGACACCTCTAGTAAATTAGACAATCTACAAATCAATGATTGGAATCTTGTTATACTCATAACCTCAGGACCAGACATTATGCAAGTAGTGGGTCTCGTGGTTAGATTTCAAACATGCCCTCATGAAATCCATTCCATTCTTGTCAAAATGATCTTCAAATATTTGCAAGGCACAACATACTATGGATTGTGGTATGACATAAAAAATATTTTAAGCTAAAACATTTTACTGATGTTGATTGGGCAGACAACCTTGATGACAGGAAAAACACCTCTAGAGCAACAGGGGAGATTGTCTTGTGTCTTGTGCTAGAAAAAACAAGACTAAATCTCGTTGGCAATAGCTGAAGTAGAGTACATTGTTGCAGCCACCTGTTGCACACAAATTGTTTGGATGAAGCATACCTTAAAGAACATTAAGGTAGAGTTGATTGATTCAATTCCAATCATGTGTGGAAATATTAGTGCTATTAACATCTCTAAAAATCTTATCATACATACAAAGACCAAGCACATTCTTTTTGGGGAGATTGTCTTGTGTCTTGTGCTAGAAAAAAACAAGACTCAATCTCATTGGCAATAGTTGAAGTAGAGTACATTGTTGCAGCTACCTGCTGCACACAAATTGTTTGGATGAAGCATACCTTAAAGAAAATTAAGGTAGAGTTGATTGATTCAATTCCAATCATGTGTGGCAATACTAGTGCTATCAATATCTCTAAAAATCTTATCATGCATTCAAATACCAAGCACATCCCAATTAAAGTCAATTTCTTAAGATATTTGGTTGTTTCTAATGTTGTTTAACTTGAATATGTGGCCAATAATGAACAATTTGTAGATATATTCAAAAAGTCACTGGCACGAGAACTCTTTGAGTATTTTAGGCAACAAATAGGATTTGTGTCTCCTCTAGTCAAATGACTCAATTTAGATGTATCTTGGCAGCTACTCAACTTGTAGGATCACTTAGAGTGTAGGCTACAAATTTTGAGGGGGAGTTGCTTCCATTGGGTGCATCCTCTTCCATTGATGTAAAACGGGGAGAAGAAATTTCTAAGTGGAATAATTGTTGATCACAAAGGCAATGTAGAGATGGAGATAACTATGATATGTGCCAGGGGGAGTATGTTCTATTTCCATCAATGCCAAAGGGGGATATTGTTGAGCATAATGTTTTCATTGATGTCAAATGGGAAAGGATGGCATATGCATGATGTGCCAATTTTGGGGGGAGTCCCATGGTTTATGTAGTCTTTAATATAGAACCATCATAGTAGCAGGTCAAGTGGGAGAAATTAGAAATATTATATCTATGGTGGTTGGGAGTCCCAGGCTTTGAAGGCATTTATGCCTTAGAATATCAACTCAAATACCCTTGGAAATGACATAGTTTGATTGTGCTAAAAAGGTGCTTTCCAATGGTATGCTAAAGTCTAAAAAAGGCCACCTAGATAAGAAGTTATTACTAGTCAAAGTTATGTACCCATAAACTCAAAGGTTGTAGCTAAAGCTAATGGAGAAGGGTCAAATTGGTGCAATATTGGCATTTTTTCCAAATGTGTTGGAGCCATTGGCCGGGTCACTAAATTGAAAGTCGAGAGTACACGAGCAGATAACAGAACGACGAATGAGTTCTTATTAGCCAGTGGTGGAGCCCTCATAAATCATAATCCCGATGGAGGTTCCTTGTATGATTCAAAATTGCACACAAAGGAAGTGCCCAGGATGGCATAATCCCAGGAGGAGTCAACAGGTGGCAATGGCATTCATTGGCAGAGTTTAAAGGCAAGGGGTCCCCACAGGACAACTCACCTCAAGAGACCTTCCCGGAAGGAACCATAGCAACACTCGGAAATGAAGCCCCGAGATGATATACGACCATGAAATGTGGTGCAAGTTGATGCAATGAAGAAATAAGGTTTGGGACCCTTAATTATTTAATGAAGAAATTAATAAAAAAGAGAGTTGCTCTGAACCCCTTTGCCCCCATACCCTTAAAAACATGGATGAATTAAATGAAGACATGTGGTAAGTTTATATTGTCTCATGATGATGTCAATATGATTTCATCACGTCTTGTATTTTTGGAGTTTTCAGTTGGTCAAGTGAGCCAAATCCGAGTGACATGTGTCACCACTTAGGAGGCACCACATGGCGATGTTGACATAAGCATGACATCACCCTAGAAGGGCTTCACTAAAAAGTTTAAAAGGTACACAGGCTATGGAATCTAGGATGATTCAGCATCAGGACACAGTGGAAACAGTTGTTAATGACAACACACCCATGCAAGCAATTGATTGGTCCATAAGCTTAGTGGTGGTTCCCACTTAGACACATCATCACAGACCAATGACCCCTGAAGGTTTTGAAAGAGCATAAAGTAGGTCCCTCCAAGCTAACTAAGCACTAGGGCATGAAGGAATTGTGATGGAAGTTATAGTTCATCTCGACAACCTTTTGATTGGCCATTATGCACAACTTGTGGTACCACATGACACATCATCCTAGAGGATTGTCCCTAGGCAAATCTCAAAAGAGGTTTGTTATGAAAAAGGTAGGGGAAATGGATCCGGGGGACGTAAATATTGCTGACACTTGACAATTTCATCAATTAATGAAAGGTCCGCCAATATATCATTTATGCGGAGTTTTTGTATTTTTTTTACCATGGGCCTTCAGGCTTATTACAATGAAAAAGTGTGCAGGGAATTTTAAAAAGGGCTTAGCACTTATAAACATGAACAGGTTGGCGACCCTTTTGCACTATGTGTTATGCTTGGAACTTATGCCATATTCGGGGGTCCGCTGCGAACTGGAGGAGAAGGTTTCAATATGTTGACAATTTTTTTGGAATATGGTCTATAATAGGAATCTATGCCATATCAAGATCTCTCTGCAGTTGGATTGTGCAGGAAATGAATGGGTCAACAATTGTTTGACATGCACGATGTGAATGCACAAGTTGATTTTATTAATGGAGATCAGAACAAGAGATTTATATCCCATACCGAAGTACATCTTGAGTGTTGGAGGGCAATGTGATTTAAGAAAGAAAAATTTAATGATTGAACTCTCTAAGTGTGTAGGAAGTCTATGAATTAATTTCAAGCATGGTAAAACATCCAAAGTCCATTATCAAATTTATAGTTGCAATTTTTATGTAATTAAGTCTCTAATAGCATTCAATCATATTTGTAGAGCCTTATGAAGCTGCAATTGAGATCATGCATGTTCCTGTTGGTTGAGTAAACTGAGACCATACACACATTCTTAGTTGAAGATTGATGTGCCATACTAAAGGTTTAATTCATTGGTTAATGAGTTGATAGATTGCATCATTTATAGTGTTGGTGTCGAATAAAAAAAGTTAGGAAACATTGAGTGGGGAGCATTATTGTATGTTGTGTGAGAGTGTGAAATTTTGTAAGAGACTATGTGTGTGCATAAGGCATATGGTGGCTGAGAGTTGATAATTGTATCGACTAATTAAGGGTCGAGATGTTGAAGAAAGTGTAACTAGGTTCAATCTGCATAATGACATGATCTTTGTAACTAATATAATAAATTATTTGTGTATATCTTGCCTCATGGGTTTCATGAGCAAGAAGTGTAATTAGGTCAAAAACTTCTTCTCGATGTCTTTAGTATTTTTATTTGTATGTAAAAGAGTCATGTCATATATTAAAGAGCTATGTATGAGTCTTGTGAAATGTATTCTAACCTACCAGATGTGTAGCAACCCTCCAAATACCAAGCATAATCCTCCAAAGAGTTCTGCAAGCGAAAACAAGAAGAATCTCATCATGTCGGCTCCAAAAATGAATTAAATACATAAATAGAATTCACGTCAGCTTGGGGTGAAGACATGTCGGTTCATGGATCATGTCAGCTCAAATATATGGACGTAACCACTAAAAATAGGCTGCTAGGGTATCCACAAAATGTTGGCATGTATCTCGCATTCTCCTCTGAATTTTCGCGTGTGTATAGGAGCAGATCTGCACTGCAGGAAGGATGGTACATACTACAAACCTCAGATAGGTTTAGGACCTCAGGGAAGTGGTGCAGGTCTATCATATCATATGGGTGCAGGCAGACCAGACCTCGTATGGCAAAATGAAGCCTTCGCATCTCTGTAGTCTCAGCATAATGGGAAGGAGCACCAATGGCTGTGAAATCACAACCTTGACATTCATTGGAAACACAGTCACCTACTTGATGATCACTTGATGAATGAGGGCGTAACATATTTTCGGCATGCCTGTAGATGCATGGATCTTGGATGAATGAAACAAAGGTATATTCTTGGCATACCTGTAGGTGCTAGATCACGGTTGATAGAGAAGAAGGAATCTGAGATAAATATGTAATCTCATCACATTGATATTTCTATTCTTGTGAAGGTACATTATTGATATAATAATGAGGTGTAGAAACAGAGTAATCTTACAGCTGAAATGATAGTCTCGGCGAACATATACATTTATGTTATCTCTGTCATTTTCTAGGCATACACTCTCGACATTGTTATTTGGTAATCATTGCAGTCTAGGAATACCAAGGAGCAACGACAAATTAATGTCATTAACTACAGTCGAAGTTTGATAGAAGATGACAATGATTGTTACAGTTTCGGTCGAATGAGAGAAGTTGTTACTATTCTCGGCTAGCAGTAGCAAGGTTCATGATCTCATCTACAGTGAGGTACAATCACAAGTCTTGATCTTAAAGATCATGATCTCGATGATGGTGTAGAGATCACCTCAGTAGAAATATCAAGGAGCATTCATGATGTTATCAATGAAGAAGAAAGTAGTAAGGAATATCTCAGTGATGCAGCAGTAATGGCTTCAATAGTGCAGCAGTTATGAAGATCTTAGCAGTGTTTAAGCAAGATGATTGATGTCTTGGTCTTGGACAGGCAAAGTGGGTCAAGGGTCATGGTCTTGGTATTCATCAATGGAATTTATATAAGAAGAATTTTGCATTGGTTTTCCTCTCCAAGAGGGAGAGGTTTTGGCCCTCGCAGTAAGCCAATAATTTGTGTCCCTATCTCTTTTGTTTTTGGCAACAGTTTAATAAAGTAAACACACACTCTAATAATGAATGGAAGATCAAGATAAATTTAATTGTTTAAATACTTCAAAAATTGTTATCATGATAAGAAGAATCAACTTAATTCTGTATGATCTAGATTCTTCAACACGAGAATAGAGTTAATGGAGAAGTGAAGTGTGTAGTATAGAGAGGGGTTGCAAAGTAGAGAGGATGGAGGTGTGCAATAGCAGATCAAGTTATTTATATGTCTATGTGATAGAAGTAGGCCTATGTTTCTCAGTTTGAAAATTGTATGAAAAAATTAAGACAATTCGCTGAAGCAGGTTGTGGCCTGCATCTATAACAGGTTGGTGCCACTTGGCAAGCTGTGGCTTGCTATTTTTAAAGGGGGTAGGGTCCTCCTATGAGTGGGTGCTCACAGACAACATTAACAAACATATTGGTGGTTTTCCCATTTGATTTGCCACGTTAAATTCATGTGTCCATATGTAATATGTGTATAATGTCCATATTGATGGTGTGTGCATTCATATGAATGGTTTATGATACAGGAGCATCATAAAACTCAATTAACCGAGAAGTTCAATCCTTTTCACCAAAGGACGTGGTTCCTCAAAGTGTGGCTTCAGTTAGATATGAGAATTATTTGTTTGTCATGTAGTTTATTTATTATTAGGAATTTGTTAAGAGAGGATTGAAGAAGTTTCAGGGGTTGTATTTCGAAAACAAAATTAGGCCATCATATCCAATATTTCCACGTTAATTGGATAGTGTGTGTTCTTGGAGTAAGTTTGATTGAATGGATTTATGGAGCAACCAAACCTTCGACAATCTTCCCTTTTTATTTAATTGAATGCACACATATATTATAATCTTTGCAGGGGTATGCATTATGCCTTGGAATCTTATTTAAATATCAGTAACCAAGACAGAGGCATTCATATTTTTTTTATAAATAATGTTTGAACTTCTAAGGATTTGAGATCAGAGACAAAGGCAGTGGTAGATTGTACCAAGACCTCGAAGCAGGAGACCTATAAGTGCAAAGGAGCCAAGATAGAAATATACAGGTGAAGGAGTGAACACTTGGGTAAATTTTTCTTTTTTGAAAAATTATGTCACCTGACAAGAGTTGGGTGATGGAATCAACTTTTGACAACAAATAATCATCAAGACAGAGGGATGGGATGATGTGTCCCAGGAGTTCTTTTCCTAGGTAGTCGATAGGAAAGCATATGCGAGAATAATCAAGATGAATGGATGTCAGGATAATGTGTGAGGTTTTCCAATACGGAGAATGTCATGAACAAAGTCTTGCTATAGGGAGAGAAGGCTTGATTGAAGCTCACAGTGGGCAAGGAGAAGTTCATAAAGGAGAAGATGAACATGATTGTTGACATTCAAAGGAAAGGTTCAGAAGGAAGCCATAGCAAGAAGAAAGTGAAAGCCAGGATAGTTGGCAAGAAAGAGAAAAGAATAAGTGATGAGGAGTTTGACAAAGAGATGGTTGAGATAAAGGTAGAACTCAGAAACTTGAAGAAGTTGCTATAGAAAGGAATCAGAGAAGAACTGAAACAAGGATTGTATGTTGGGAAGAAGTTCAAGTGGCCTGTAAGAGCTATTTACTAAAAAGATAATGAATAAAATGGAGAGAGAGGAGGCACTCAGGTAATTTGAGTACAAGATGAGAGAATCCATTTGTGAACTAGAGAAATGAAAAATCCTTGGAGAAGAAAATAGTGATAGTGAAATGATGAGAAGGGTGTTAGAGGCATCTTCAGAGAATGAAGGGTCTCAAGGTTTTAATTGTAATTATTTGTGTGTGTATATTTATAGGTACTAAAGATGATGAAGCTGAAAAAATATCAGAGATGATGAAAAAAACAAAAGTTATACAAAGGCATAATGTTGCTTATTGAGAACAACTAGAGTTAGCATAATTTGAAGATACACAGTGTTAAAGAACTATTACGAGAAAAGGGAATTTAGAAATAGTTTATGGAAACAACATTGAAGGAAGTCATGAAAAAGTTCAAGATGGAACTCTTCAAGTTTGTAATATGAAGCTCATAGGTATATTTGATTGGTTCGATTTTAATCATTTTTTAGGGAGTTTTTTCAAGTTTTGGAAGAAATTGGAAATTGCAAAGGGAGGAGAAGATATTTGTTTTGTAGAATTATGAATCAAGAAAATACAAAGATAATGAAAGAGGAGCTAATCAGAGGAACTTAGCTTAGGTATTTCATAAAGCTTAGATGAGGCTATAAGAGTTCAAGGATGAGAAGACAATCAAGAACATGTTATGGAAGAACAAGCATTAGTGTCTCGAACTAGTCAAAAGAATAAAAGAGTAAATTGTGAGGAAAATTATGAGGGAGACAAAATAGACCAAAGTAGTGATACAAGTGATGCAAAATAGGGAGTTATTTTGTGGAATAATGAATATGATGTCCACTATAGCCAGGAAATTGAAAAACATGGATAAGGATCTCATGTGTATGAAGATATAGAAACTTGTACATTCGTTGAGGATGATCAAGAAAGAGAATGACACATATTTGAAGCTAAGAAAATGGTGACTAAGGAAAAGAAGCAATTCTCAAAGACAACATTTAAGGATTTCAATCGAGGATCAAAGTTGTTGGAAGAGGCATTACAATAGTATGGAAGTAAAGTTGGAGACATTAAGGTGATAAATTAACCTGAAGAAAATTCCATTTTTTTAAATGAATGGGAATATGAGTTAATAGAAGATGGAAAAAGTGTTGTCTTTGAAGACATCAATAGATTTCTAAGAGATAATCCTTTCCAAGAGAACAAGATGGAAACTAAACTTTCAAGACTGGTTGAGTTTGGAGAAACAAAAAATCAACATAAGGATTTGGTAAACAAAGGATGGAGTAATATTTTCAAAAAACGAATGGATCCTGGATTTTTTCAACAGTTAGATACCTTGGATATTTGTGAAGGGAAGTGGGAGAGAATTCTTGCAATTCTCACACATCACGTGTTGATAAATGAATGTAAGAAGATGCTTCAAGGTGAAAAAAGGTATAATAATCAGTATGATTTCTAGTTTGATGAAGAACAAAATGTTTTACAGATTGACATGCATTAAGGAGAGAAGCTGAAGATAGCAAGGGTACAAAGAGAAAAGGTTGAAGGTAATCAGAGGAAATTTGACAGAAATGAAGGCATGAAGGAAGTCAACAGGCTTGGAAATGATTTAGACTACAGAAAGTTGAGGTGGATAATAGAGGAATGCACCAATGAAACTATGGAGGAGAAGATAATAGTGGAAGGATATGGAAATTTTATTGTGTTAAGTGCATATCAACAACATGCACATTTCAAGAGTTTGTAGGAGGAGATAAATGCAAAGTATGAATTGGTATTAAATTTCAAACCTTCAAATGATAATTGTATTTTGCAGAATGTTTTTGGAGATGTTTCTACTTGTGTAGATGAAAATAAGCTAAGATACTTTCAAGAAGAAGAGAATCTAGAAGGTGAGGCTTGGAATGAAAGAATAAGAGTTCCTACAAGTATTACATTTGATGTTGCAGAAGCAGAGAAAGATTACCAAAAATGTAAAGTTGCAATTTGCAGACAAACCTTGTTGTCAAGTTCAAGAGGAAGTGAAAGACAAAGAGTGGCTTGGGAAAGTATGACTAGAGACAACCTAAATGTAATAAAATATTGGCGAAGTTTAAAGGTTTAGGGGACAATTTTTGCAACAACACGGAAACATATGAAAGATCCCTATTTCTTTTATATTTTTAATTATGAGGATGAAAAGATTCCACTTGAGATAGTGAATATGTGGACAATAGAAGCAATAGAGGAATTGTGTAATATAACCTCTATAATTCAACAAGACAAGGAAACATGGATTGTTACACCAAAGGAGTTAAAGGAAACATTTTGGAGAAAACATGTGAAGGTAGAGGTACAAAACATAACAATCAATAAAGGATGCATAGAACAAGATTTTGAATATTTTGGAACCTTAATAAGTCATTGGTGTAAGTTCCAATTGTTTTGTGAAGGAGTGATATGTCCAATTCAAAGAGGTAGTAGTCAATAGAAGTATAAGTAAAAGGAGAAAGATTTAGGATAAAGACTCTCAAGTGGACGAACAACAAGAATCACTATAGTTATGGACATATTATTAATAATTGAAGATGAAGGAAAGAGATGACACAAAAGAAAAATCAGGTTTGGGATCCTAGATAGTTGCAGGCAGTAACAAAGCAACAATAGAACAATAAAAAAATGGCAAGCTACAACATAAAAATTGGGATCCTAGATGACTTCAACGACATAAAACTCATGATCAGGAGATCATGAAAAATTTGTTCCTTGGGAGTATGATGCAGGAGCATCGTAAAAATCAATTGACAAAGAAGGTCCATCCTTTTTACTAGAGGAGTTGGTTCCTCAAAGTGTGGATTTGGTTAGATAGGATAATTTGTTATTTGTCATTTAATTTATTTATTATTAGGAGAGGATTGAACAAGTTTAGGAGTTTGTATTTTGAAGCCAAAATTGGGCCATATGATCCTATATTTGTCGATTTTTAAGGATGCCCACTAATGTATTTGTTTATGCTTTAATTAATAGAAAACTTCAGTGTGTGTGTGTATGTGTGTGGAGTAAATGCGAGTGAATGGATTTATGGCATAACTAGTCCTTCTACAATCTTCCATTTTTATTTAATGGAATGGACATATTACAAATTTTGCAGGGGTTTACGTTATACCATGAACTCTTATTTAAATCTCTATAACTAAGATAGAGTCATTCATGCCCTTATAAATAATTTCAGAACCTTTGAGGATCTGAGATCAAAGAAAAAGATAGTGGAAAATTGTTCCAGGATCTCGAGGCAAGAGGCCTGCAAGTGTAGCAAAGCCGAGATCAAAATTTATGGGTGGGGGAGTGAACACTTAGTCATTTTTTATTTTTGGCAAAATTTTGTCACTTGACAGGAGCCAGGCAATGGAATCAATTTCTATCAACAAATAATTGTCAAGAGGCAGGGTTGGGATGATGTGTCCTAGGAGTTCTTTCCATGGGTGTTCGAAAGGAGAGCAGAGTGGGAATAACATGGTTACTAGATGGATGACCTATGAGGTTGTCTAATATAGAGAGTGACAGGATAAGGTGGAGTGTTTTATTAGAAGATGAGACTGACGAGTGGGACCTTGAGTGTTATTGACTCTGCCCATAAGGGAAGGCCTTTGTGCATCATTTACAAGAGTCGAGAATGACAAATAACATAAGTGAAAACATCTATTGATGGGGAAATCCCCTTCTCCTAGAAGAATTACCCTTACGCATAATTAGAAGGAGTGGGATGACATGGACCGGGTAGATGTGACAGTTTTCCAATGAGAAACAAGTCATTGTGACGTGTACACAAATGGCGTGTTAAGTAAGGACCGATTTTCTTCCTTTGGGTTAATCATTGTGGTCACAAGCACGGTTGGATGGGCTACCATTGCAAGCATCAAGCTAATGCACAATTGATTTGTTTTTCTCCTTATGAGGTAAAGCCTCACTCTTTTCTTTCCATATTTGTGATTTGGGTTTCATAACTCGATATCTTCACATAGGTTGGGATTCATTATTGGCAATGGGTATGAAGGGAATGCTTGATTGTCATGGTTCTTTTGGGGTGTTCTGACTCCAAATTTAACATCACTTAAATCTGGTGGGTTTATAAAAGAATCCCTCCACTTGGGGACTTGGTCCCAAGTTTTGGCCATAGTGGTTCTGGAATGAATTTGAGGGTCTAATTCAAATTGGACCAGATATAGATAAAATATCTAGTCTTGCATTGGTTTACACTATTTCTTACGTATTATATTGTAAGTTCTCAGATGAGTAGTTACTAAACTAAAATGAAAGTAAGGTTAAAACTCTCACTAATTACTGATTCACCCCCTCCCCCCAAGTAATCTGTTATTCCAACAAATCAATTGTATATCTTTATTAAAGTAAATACCTTGATTAAGGTTTATATCTTGATCAATATCAATATCTCAATCAAGCATTTTTAGTTAACCCAATTGTTGGAATAGTTGTTATTGATGACAAAGGAGCAACAAAGTATGATGGAAAAGGGTGTTGTTGATTAAGAGGTGAAGGATCTGAGTCTATGTTGCTTGTTAGAGGTTTCTTAAATATATTGTTATGTCGTTGAGATGGTTATGTTGATGAGTTGGTCATGTTGAAGCTAATTTGCTTGAAGAGGTGTTGTTAAAGATGCATGAAGAAGTTGTGATGAAAGGAAATGGCAAATGTTGTTTATTGATAGTAGTATGTTGTAGAAAATAAAGGTGTGGTGTTCCAAGAAAAACATAGGTGTTGACAGTAGAACAAAGGTACGGCCTAGATGTGTTTCGAGTCAAATATGGATGAAGTATTGGCTAATGGTGATGTTTGAAGTAGGGACGCAAATGACATATTCGTGAAGCAAATGATTACAAGGTTGGGTGAGATATTTTTTATTTGCAACCCAAGTTTGAAGTGTGGAAGTAGTGTTTATGTTTTATTGTATGGATAAATAAAACTTTGGAGTTTGGATTTTGTAACCATTAATATTACCCTATGTTACTTCAGTTTTTCGAATAAATAGTTTGGAAATGGAAAGATAGCCTAGGAATGAAATGAGACAAGACCATTCACTTCACATTCTTGTGTGGAATACTAACAGCCAGAAAAAATTGTTTATCAAATATGTAATTTGGAAGGATGAAATTATTAGAGTATGTGGGAGAGTTGAGTTGTTGTGAGTCCTTGTTCATGAGTTATATAGAACAAAGAGAAAGAGTAGAAGAGTAGATGTGAAGTAGATTTGAGGAGAAGAGGTAGAAACAAAGATGGAGGTATGTAGAGCTAAAGACAAAGTAAACTATCACATTGTTTCTTTTATGTATTAGGGGATTGTAGTCTCCTTTTAGGTTGTAGCCTGGAATAGAACATGTTGAATCTTGTTGAAGTGGAAGTAGGAGCTTCCAAGCAAGTTGTAGCTTGAAGAATAAAATCGAGGTAGGAGCCTACTGTTGGTTATATCCTATAGAATTTTAATGTAAAAGAGGGAGTAGGAGCTTCCCAACAAGTTGTAGCTTGCAAGATAGAAGAGAGGTTGCAGGCTCCAAAAGATGATGTAATAGAGGAAGTAACAACTTTCCTTTGCATCACAACTACAAAAAATTCGTGGTTTTCTCCCTTTATTGGTTTCCACTTATATCTAGTGTCCACATGTGTTGATTTTATGGGTTGATTTTTATGTTGTGATTTAAATGTTAAATTTGATGTATTGCTTTTTAGTTGATAAGTTCTGTTATCACTTAAGACTACAAGTTCATCTATGTACAAAGATCCATATAAAATTTTTGGTTCAAGTCAATAGGTTTTCAGGTCTATTACTTTAAAATTAGTCTTTTCCAAAGATATTGAGGTATGTCCTTGTAAAAAAAACCGTTAGTTTCCATCTCCCATAGCATATCTAGTCTTGATTACATCATTCCAACATTGCACAGTTTCGTAGCACAAGATGATTGGCCAGTTTTAACTGCGCAATTATTTTCCACCATTCCTGAGCAGCCATTGCGTAGCGCGGCATGTCATTTCATGATTGCCAGCGCTACGAAATCTGTTAGGATATTCCGACACATAGGAATAGTTAAGTTCAACTTGGTCTAGTATAGAGTTAGGTTAGCGTTAGGTAAAGTGTGTTTCTTTACCGTTGTACATTTTGTAACTTCAATCCGACGGTCACGATATGTAGTGATCCGACGGTTCATTCTCTCCTTGGTATTACCGACACTTGATCCGTGGCTTGACACCCGA
>APFE030890598.1:155838-211434 GCA_000404065.3 Pinus taeda | reverse complement strand
ATCAGTTAACTCAGTTGCATGTCAGTGCATGTTCAGTTTAGCAGGGACAGGTGTTAGAGAATCAGATTGCTATCAATTGTGACTATAGTTGTGCATCAGATCTTGCACAATTAGGGGATTGAGTATGCCAATGAGTTTGCCCACGTATTTTCCCACATTGTAGCTTGTGCTCACGTGATTTTTCCAAGTAAATACGTGGTTTCCTTGGAATTATCATCAGTTCTTGAGCAGGTATTGAGCAGCGGACGCAGGCAAGCAGCGAAGGAGATTTGAGCCAGTGATTGATTCAGATCTGAGTTGTATTGTGTGTAACAGAGGTGGAGATACTTGTGAGAAGTATTATGCTGTGTAATGTTACATGACTCAATCATTAATATACAGATAGTTGGGGTTTTTAGCGAGATGCTTTCCCCGGGATACATACTGTGTTAATGTGTGAATGCTCTTGATGTTTTATTGTTATTGATGCTGCTATATTGATGATCAACGTAGAGGAGCTTATGTATTGTGTATGTTTTCCGCAATAGTACATGATCAGGATAATCTCTGTTGAATATGTGTTAAATTATTCAAAATTTCTACAGCAACATCTCTAGGGGAGTGCAACCTCAAAAATGTCTTGGAAGAGATAACAGATATGGTGAGACCAAACTTACACATGAGGTATGGTAAAGACATGATTCTCTAACTGTAGTTAGTAGAACAATGAAGAGAGTTTACCTTCACAAAAGAATTGAAGCAAGACACCACTTCTTTCTCAACACTTATGTCAATATTTAATAAAGGAGGCTAGCTTCAAAAACCTTCAAATGTTGTGGAAATAACAAGGGAAGATGACCTATACTTATGCCTCGTTGGGTAACGTTGGCAAAAAATATGAATCATGCTTGTATTATGTATAAGCTATTCAAAGGAATACATAAAGAAAAAGTCTTTATTATTTCATACACCACAATAGTTCGCTAGCCCCTATCTTGAATGCAAGAACGACCAATTGTTTTAGTATGATACTTCAGTGGGAAATTGTAACGTAAATCAAGACATATGCATGTCATTTTCACAAAATAGAAATTGATCAAGCTAACAATGAATTAGAATATAGTTTAAGTTCATGAACAATATGAAGAAGGGAAGGCATGGAATGTGTAGATAAAAAGGTGTTAATGTTGTAAGAACAAGAGGATCTCGAGAAACTTGGTTGATAATTGGTAACTAAGGTTACTTTCCATTCGGTAAAATTTAGGGGGATATCTGAATTCAAACCCCGAGGAATAGAATTTCTTCACAGTGTTGAAGCAGGGTTCATAAATATGAAAATGGTTCTTAGTCATTTCTGGGACAATAGCGTTTATCTATAACTTCATGATCATTCAAAGCATGACCACATTCATACTCAATATTTTAGTATATATTAAGAAATGACTCAACGAAATATCCATGTGTTACTATAATTGATCAGGGCTGCACTCAAATGGAATTACTTTTACACTAAAAATTTTGTTGGTTACTATGTTCCAATCGATACACTATTTTTTCAAGGAAAAGGATCTTAATCAAAGAAGATTATGTTTTAATATTATAGTGCAATGATGTTGTAAAACATGGAGGAACACATTGAAAATGTAGAACCTCTGAAGTTGCCAAATTGTTCATATATTGTAGACTTGCTTGGAAAATGTCTCAGGCCCATAAACCTTCATTTTCTAATTAAAGTGTTGGAGGAAGACTTCGAGTCACCAAGAAAATTAGCAATTTTTGGACACGCAATGGAAGACATTTTTTTTAGATTCCTCACCTTATTGTTTAAGATTCAACATTTATATTGGTAGAAGCCTGAGGATTGGAACAATAAGTCAAGTAGTGAGCTAAATGGTCATGGCTTTATTTTTCTTTTCTTTTTTTAAGTTGATATGTGTACCATCCTTTTCACTGGACGAGGGTATGTGAAATTTTCAACTCTATTGCAGCAATTGGAAATTATTCTTCTAACTACAAATTAATTAACGATTTATTTTCCCATACAAACAACGAATAATTGACAACTACAATTTTCACCAAATTAAATTCCGCAAAAGATAAACTAGAAACTTTGAAAATACTGGCACACACACAAAACGGTTGATATAGTTATTTTTGGAAAAATGTCCCCAGAAAAACCCAACTTGGGGAAATCAGTGCAACAACTGAGGGTTTTAACTATTAAGAAGTAGTGAGAAATTTTGAGTACAATTGGATGTCGAAATATGGCAATCCTACAGAGAAATTTGTTGGCAAAAATCTAGTGAGGAATTTTCCTCACCCCACAAGCAATCCAAGCTCTAATTGTTGGCTACAAGTGAGTTGTCCAAACAACCTCTACACAAACATGCATCACCCTAGTGCCATCCCTTCTATGCTCTTCTTGAAACAGTTGCTCCTCAAGTTGTCCTATCTGCCATTGACTGAGAAAATGTTTCTCCAACCTTCTGTAACACTTTCCCGACCTCTGGAACTGAAACCCAACTTCTCTTCAGCAAAATGAAATTGCCTCTAGAGGATTTTACGTGTCTCTTGCACAACCTCTCTGTAGCTATCTCTACCTCTATGGAATTTACTCTCTGGATCTGGAAAATATTCCTTCGGATCATTGTCCCTGCCCCTCTCTATCACTACTTCCCTTCTCTGGCTCGAACTCTTTAGGCAACTGCTACTGCACTTTGGAAAATCGAACTACCCAAGGAAATCAATCTCAAGTGTGTGTTCTCCATCTACCCATTGACCTCCTCTTATAATATTCAATTGGGACTCCAATAGCTAAGATTAAAACATAATCGATGGTGGAGATAATTTTTGGATCGATCTATGTGAGTTTCTAGATGATTCACACATTTCTCAATTAATATTGGTTAATTAACCCCTTTTCCTAAGTTTAGACTTTGGAAATATTTAAAAATAGGCTAATAATCTAATTGAGACACTTCTAGGTGAAATTTATAGAAATGATTTTTGTGTTATGGAGAACTCTTATTTTTTAGCCTTTCCACAAAGTTTTGATACTATAACACCTTCAATGCTACAAAAACTAACACTCCCTCTTAGTGAGGAAGGTGTTCTAATGCTGCACTACTACTACAACACCCTATCTCTGTATCATCCTCTGTCACATTGCTGATGTCTAGCCACTGTGACTGCCTGCCACTGCCTATCAACCATTGAAAAACTCTGATGTTGCATCTATGCTGCTACTGACATTGCTATACTCCTGCTAACTCTACATCTACACTGTAACTCCCTCTCATTTGTTGTTGTTGCAATTGCAACTACTACAACTGAGAAGCATCTTAAATATTGAATCAATTATGCTTATGTGTTGCATATGTCTCCTAAGCATCTGACACTGTCCACTGGGGAATTTGCGTTGCTTCCAACTCCACATTGAACCACCTGCTCTGCTGTCAACACTACATCTGCACTCCTCAACACCTGACTGCAACTAGTCTACAACTATCACTATGGAATCTGACTGCATCATTGACACTGATCCATCCCTCTACTGAATATTGTGGGCTACCATAGCAAGGTAATGATCCATGAGGAGGACACCTCAATGGACCCTACCTAAAATTTGCGCTGCTCTGGGACTATAACTCCATATCACCCGACCTCACTCCTGGAGGTATAACTGCAAGCATAGAAAAATATTCCTCCAACCTGGAGGACAACTTATCTATCTCTACAGACATTGTTGCCTAGTCCTCCCTCTCCTACTTGTTCTTCTTCCTGAGAGGGCATTGGGTACAGTAGTGGTCAAGCTCGCCACACTTGAAGCACTTGACCTTAGATAGGTCTTTCTTATTCTTCTCCCCCTATCCCTAACTGGGACCCTTTGATGCTAGGGACACATTCTCCTCTTCCTTCTCACCCTGCACATCCTTGATGTTGCTTCTGCTTATGGTGCTCTTTAACAGAGCTCACCTAAAATCCTCTTGTTGTAGGTCAGACCACATCCTATTTCATCTAGGCAAGCTTTCTTGGTCCAAGATACTTTGGACAAAGACTTGTCACTCCTCTAAGACATTGTTCAGTGCCAACCATTGTTGGATAGCAGAGGGCCCGCGTAACAGTTTTGGGGCTCAAAGCCCACAATTTTGGGAAAGGTATGGTAAGGAATCCGCGAAGTGCGTGGAGCACGAATTTTAAATGAGTCAAGTCAAAGGTTTTTCCACCCAAGAAATCATATAGCAAGTAAGCCAGCTTGCCCATGGTCCGCGGACCATGGGAATGTATAAATAGAGCGAGGCTCTAAGGGTAGAAAGTAGTTTTTGGTATGTATTTTTTTGGATATTGAATGTAATGGGTTTTTAAGAACGAAGTCTTGAAGCGTCTGTAAGTCTGAGTCAAGGGTGTTGGTAGGTAGATAGAGGCTCTGCAGCTGTGTGCGCAGAAGCCTAATAGAGTCCACAGCTGTGTGTGTGGACCCCTGCAGTTGAGTGCGTAGGGCGGATCTAGATTTATTGGTGGAAGAATTAAATAAAGATAAGTTGATTCTAAAATTCTGTGTTAAATATGAACTATTATGGATCTGGCTACTTTATGGTTGATATAACTGTTTTATGCACATATGCTTATGTTATAAGTTTCTGCAAATCTATATATGTTCTGGATGCGTGAACTGGTTATTTCTATTAAATGTTTGGTTAAAGAACATAAAAGTTAGATCTAATCTATAACTGTGCATTAATAAGTATTAAGGAATTTCTTGGGTCTAGATCTACATGGAGCAGAGTGGTGCAAAGCCACAGAACGGTGTGTGAACCTCCCAGACCACATCAAGACATCCCAAGGGTGTGGGAACCTAGTTCCAGCACCCTCCCCTTCTACCTTGGGTGAGATCTCAGTCCGCGCTCCGCGAGCTATTGCCGAAAGGCCCGGTAGCTGCAGGATTTGTTTGGCTAAATAACTCTTCTGAACCTGGGTTAGGCCCGTATAAGCCAAAAAACGGTTATGTTGCTGGGACTGGGATCTGCCTAAGGGATGTCTAATGTCGGAACACTGGAATCCTACAAAGAAAGAGCTTGAAGATTGGCTAGATTAGAAGCTTCGTGAGTTCGTGGTTCAGGAAAACAAAAACCCACAGATATCGAAGGAAGGGTGGTTGGATCATTACATATACACAGATATCCATGAAATCTTCTTCATAACATTCCTGATAGAGTTGTACGAGTGGATCGCAAGGTTAGATGATAGTGTGGGAAGGTGCAGACTAGATCAACCTATTGTGTGGACCCCATAATTGGTGCGTAGGCTAGAAGCATCCGAAGATAAAATTGCATGCGTAGTAGATCACTGGTTGGATCAGGTAATAGGAGGGTTTATTACTGAGTTTGTGATAGACACAACTGTGAGTTATAGTGAAGCAGAAAGGCGCTTTCTCCAAGGACCTCGAGGTAAGTATATTAAATCGTTGAACACTTGGATTAAGATGTTGTTGTGTGAAAAACAGATTATGCGCATTTATTGATGTCTGGCATAACACAAAGTGGAAGAGGAAACTGAGGAACCAAAGGATTAGAGAACAATCTGCTAATTTCTATTTCATGGGAGAGTGAGGAGGAGCTCACTAGGTTCTCTCCAAGAAGTGCAGTCCGGTTGATTAAGCAGTGCTTTCCACTGATACCACCTCCATTTATGCCATCACCTACTTCACCGACGTCAAATCCATCTTCACCCACTCCACCTCCATCTTTGCCACCACCGAAGGTTGGGATGGCGAGCACAGTCAAGTTGCTAGTATTTAAGGATGTAGGAAATGAGGAACTAGATTAGTTCTAGTTTGTGGTAAGGGTTGTATGGGAAGCCCAAGGCATAACAGATGATAACATAAAAAAGGCTACCCTGGTTAGCGTGTTGCAGGACATCGTGTTGACGTGGTATATAAAGAACTCAAGCGATCATCCAGATGTGGGAATAATAGTAATCCAAGATGCCTTGAACAAAGAATTTAGTCGGCCAAAATCAGAGACACAGTCAGTCATTGGGTTCAAAGAGATAGCGATGTTACCAGGTGAAACCCCATGGGATTTGGATCAGAGATTAAAGAGCACAATCCGTGAGGCTAACATGACATTGATGGATGCGCAACACTACACATGGTTTGTGGCGTCCTTGACACCACATCTAAGGACGACGCTATCATAGCAAAAAATCTCAACCCAAGCCGAAGCATTAGAGACCATGATGAGATTGCACGAAACCCTAATACATGATCTGGGGTTGGGAGTTTAGCAAATCCATGCACAATTACAAAACCTATGCTTAGAGATGTGAAGTTTGAAACAAGGACAAGTGCCTCGGTCGGAAGGGCATGAAGAAGTATGGTGTATCAAATGTAAGGGCCAGGGCCACGACAAGGAACATTGTCCCGTCTTTGCGAACTATATGATGGCGGGGGGATCAATACCATTACGACCAGAGGTACAATCGGGGCCAAATGCGGTGCCTGCACTCTGGTGCATGATATTTCAGGAGGGAGGAAAGCATGCCACAAACAACTGTCATCTATTATAGAATCTAAGACAGCCCCCCCCCCCCCTAGTGGTTATTTTGCAACTTTTGTAGGATGGTGGGCCACGATGAAAAAAACTGCCAAAGTTATGAGATGTTGATGGATCGAACACCTGCTTATAGGATGTAGATAGAGGCATGTGGGCAAGATCCTGCCGCAGAAATAACACGGGGCGGATTCCAAGGACATGGATGGGGTCGAGGGGGAATGGGACCCGAACATGGATAAGGACAATTAATCTGCTATAATTGTGGAGGATCGGGGCACTACACGCGTGATTGCATGAACCCGAATAGAACCTGTTGCCCGTACTATTACCAATTCGACCACAAAGTAGTCGATTGCCCCACGCTAATTGCTCAGATGTGGGAAAAAGGGGTGCTTCCGGCTAAACCCACTCAGAACGTCCAAATGATGAAGGCTGAACCGTGCATGGAAGACCCTAACGTGAATATGATGCTTAGAAGTGGTGCAACTATGGGAGAAGATAAAGGGAAGCAACCAGAGGAGGATGCATGGGTTCGCAAGGCTCCCGCGAAACAACCTGAATTTGATTTGGGGCGCGCGAAGGAAACATATATGGAGGCCAAGAAGAACTTCGCGGAAGCCTCCACTTCGGGTAGCATGGATCAAATAGATTCAGAGAGGAATACTTCTATGCTAACTACCTTCTTAGAGACATGCATGAAGCTACTCCGAGATACCAAAGCGGTGAAGGGATTGCAAGAGTTGATAACTAGGTGCGCAGGATCAGACGAACCTTGAATGGTACAGAAGTTGGACAAGCATGCGTCACGATCGGGGAGGGAAATGTGCTTGCCTGCCCAGATTGGGGACTATGAGATGGATTAGGTTGTTCTAGACTTGGGGTCAGATGCAAATGTCCCACCTAAACAAACCTGGGAGTGCATGGGTAGGCCCGCACTACAATGGTCCCCTATCCAGCTGCGGATGGCAAACCAACATAATATATTGCCTATGGGAAGACTGCAGGGAGTTACAGTAGACATCGACAGTGTAAGCACACTAACTGATTTTGAGGTCATAGAGATTGTGGATGACAGTGACCCATATCCTGCATTATTAGGGATAGACCGGGCAACGAATATGAATGGAGTCATCAACCTAAAGAAACGAAAAATGATATTCAAGAAAAAATCTCTCCACATAGTGGTTCCACTAGACCTAGCAGAAGGAGCATGTTATACCGAGCCAGTGCGCAACGAGGATAGTGACGATGAACTGGATTGTATTTACCATATCACCACACGGCCCTCACCATCTTTGTTATCCGGAAGTTACTATGTCTGGTGTTAGCCTCCTGCTCATAGCAGGTATTCATCTTTCATGATTGACATTTTTACATGCTAAATATGTCATGCTCTGTAGGCTGCAATGTTCCATATTTGATACTCAGGCCAAGGAAGTGTCCATGAGGGTCTGCCAGCCTAAATGCCTCTGGTGTATTCCAAATTTTGAGGAGTTATTTCATTTTTGAAGAATTTTCAGTTAAAGGGAGATCCAAACAGCTTAATCTTGGTCTTCCTAAGTTTCAATTTTCTGTTGTAGAATATAGAGAATCATTATCTGTCCAAATAGCTTAATCTGGGCAGATTCTTAGATAGGTAGAGAAGCAAGGGTGCTCAACAGCTCAATCTGAGCCCCTGGATGGAATAAGTGTAGATGTAGATAGGAGGACAGTAAATAAAGGAAAAAGTTGAAAAATTGGGTTTGCTAGTCCAAATGCACCCAAACCAAAAGAAGAAAAAATGCTAGGTAAAGTAGGCTGGGTAAGTAGTTCTATGGTTGCAGAAATCAAGCTATGTAAGTCATTTCATATGTCCAAGTGTCATATCTATCCAGATCACAGTTTGGTGGCACTTTCTCATGTTGATCAGATTAGGAAAGGCATCTCTAACTCCCCTCTCTTCTTATTTCCCAAACTCATTCACTAACATCCCCTCAAGGACCTTGGGATCTGCCCAAGAATCCATCTTTCATTCCCTTTTTGCTTAAAGGCCAAGTTCACATCTGAGATTGGCTTAGTGAAAAGAAGCCACATTTCTTGTGTAAAAATAATATTTGCACAAATTCATTATTTCCCTTACAATTTCACTCCACCAAGTCATACTAACTCCTGACTTTATTATTTAGCTCCCCAAGTCTTTCCTCTATCCCCTACTATGTGAAAACTATATAAAAAACCCAAAAATATTTAATATCCCACCCCATGGAAACTATAGCCTAATAAACAAAGTCAGGGAGATACCAGGTCTATCTGGGGCCTTGGTATTAGCCCTTCCGCTTTCATTTCCCCTGGGATTTGTTTAAACTCTGGTTAAATATATAACCATGCCACACCCCGCCCCGCGCATGCATAACCTTTGGATTTCATTGATATTTGGTCAGGGAATAACCATAACCCCGAGTGCGCATTTAACCCGTAAAACCTAAAGTCTAAAACCCACCCACCGCTGTGAATAATTAACGTTTATCGCGTGCACATTTTTATTAAACTCCGATCATCTTACCCCCCCCCCAACCACCGCCGGATCGTCTCTCCCAGATCCGACGGCCCTCGTGCATATCAGGAGCCCTTACATGATAGCACCATAGTGCCTGATGGTCGACGGTTTCACCGTCGTACACCGGGACACTTGGCGGCCTTTCATTGCGTCGGGCCGCCCCTGACAGATACCGCCCCCATACCAAAAGCGATCTGACACAAATCGCCTCCCCTGTTGCCACTTTGCCGCATGAAGATGCCGCCACCTCATCTGCCACGGTGCTGCACCTTGCTGACTCACCCTACTCCACCCTGCTGCGTCACCATACCACGTCACTCTGCCACGTCATCTTGCTGACATCATCATCCTACTGGGTCCCACTGCTGGCATCATGCTAACGTCATCCGTCGTACTGGTGACATCATCCGTCATACCACAGACTTCATCCACCGAAAGGAAAACACGCAAGAGCGAAATCGAGGCTTCAAAGGCCTGGAATCAAATTCTGAGGCCAAATTGGGGAATCTTTTTTCTCAGTGACTGTTTTTGCCGCAAAAGGGCAGAAAATGGGTGATTTAACAGTTTTTATCACATCAAGGAGAGGAAGAAGACCCGATTCAATCAGAGAGTATCAGTGAAGCGACAGAGAGTATCAGATCAACCATATCAGAGCCGAGAAAGCATTAAAGACCATCCCAAACCAAGTTAATGCATACCAGGACAGAGTCACAGGCCATTAAAACTGAATCATAACAAATTAAATGGGAATCACAGTCACCTAAGAGCAGCAGAACCGACTAAGAGGTGCAGGTGATAAGTGAAAGGCGCAGCAATTGCAGATTGGACAAGCAAAGCTGCCAGAGGACGACAGATAGCCACATTTTGAAACAGCTGCCCTCAGCGCAACATGAAATAGATATTTTCATTACTCATAGGACAAGTTAGGTTAACTGCATTTATTTCCTGAAAAAGATCTTCTAACAGATCTTTGTTGTAGATATTTTGTCTATAAATACAACCCTAAACAATGTAATAAGGGTTGGTGGGTTGTTTGGTTGATCTCTCATTTTGAGAGCTGCACTGTAAATATTTAAGAACTTCTGTAATCAAATATTGTTGGAATACTTGTATCTGAACTGGCTGGTTGTGCTTTCAATGGCTGAAGAAATTGGTATGGAATTCTCGTGCTTGCTCATGGTTCAATAAGTTGTCCCTCCCTTTGTTTATCAGTTTATACATAGTTGTATCAAATATATATCATAATCTATGTTGCAGGAAAAAAGAATAGACCATAATTGGTTTTCATGCCCTCTGTGCTCAATTCTTGTAACTTTCCATGTTTTCCTCTGAAACGGTGATGAATATGCGTTCTTAATTGCGCCTGTTTAAGCTGTTCCTTTCACATATGAATGATGTCTAGGATTTCTTCATTGCTCCCAGATATCGCTCATCCACTTTCCCTCTTTGGCTGGATGAGAGATCCTTAATTGCCTCTCGTTCCCTAACTTCCATTTCACTCTTGTTCCAGCATAAAATCATTGTGCCATGTGTGGCTATCCTGCTCCATATTCCCCTCTTCTACCAGAGAAAAAACACACCTCAGTTCACAGACATGCCTCCATGCCCAATGGTTTGAACTTCTTACTCTTTTCATATCAACTCAGTTTGAATAAGATCAACCACCCCATCAATCAAAATCAAATCAAAACCATGTGCCTCATATCTAGCCTAAAATCACCCCTTAAAGTTAAAATCCTGAAGAGAGAGCCCTCTCTGACTGTTGGTAGGCTAGGACCTGCAGTCCAAAGACTGGTTTGTGGTTACCTCGGTCGTATTCCCTTGGGAGTCAAAGGGAACAACCTGAGTGATAACATAATGGCGACTCCGCTGGGGAGAAATCATCTGTTCATTACTGTAAATCCCCATTTTTTATTAGTTTGCCTTTCCAATAAATCTTAAACTTATTTTGAAAAAACACAAAAAATCAAAAAAATATAAAAAAAAATACTTTGCTTCTTGTTTCATATTAAGTCCTGATCTGTGTGGTGGACAGAGATTAGGCCCTTTAAAGTTCATTTACTTATCCACCTGGTGACTCCACATAATCCCCATAATAAAGACTCCATTGGAGAAATGAACCCAAGAGAAATATATGAGCAGATCAGGTTGTTGACCTGGACTACTATCCAACAGGTCATGTTCTTTCTCTTCCACAAAATTTTGCTATGTATATTGTATTTTAAAAACGATTTTAAATTAGATTTTCATGACTTGCCCTTTGAAAATATTGTTGAAAGGCCTCCTTGCACATTACGACAGTAACCTTTAAAAGCTGTGGAGAGTCATCATACAGCTAAGGAGGAAATAAATATCAAAGCCAATCAAGCTATCCTTGTTCATATTGATCCCATTCAGCCAATTCCTGTACATACTCCCATGCCCCGTAAAGTTCCTGACAGGTATAAGCCTCTTGTGTTGCCTCCTATGCTTAATCCTCTCCCCAAAAATCATCATGACTATCTCCCAAGATTTGATGGAGAGAATGGTATTACTGCCCAAAATCATATCCAAGCCTTTGAAGATTATCTTAATATATTTGAAGTAGAGGAGGAGGATGTTAGTATCAGCTGTTTGCCCTTTCTTTGCAAAGCGAAGTTAGGACTTGGTTTAAAGCCTTTCCCGAGGCTAGCATCTCGAATCTTCAGCAGTTTTCCAAGCTCTTCCTTGATAGATGGATGATCAAACTTAATTTCCTCTTGCTCATTGAAGAATATAATCAGTTAAAAATAAATCCAAGTGAATCTGTTCAACAATTTCATGATCAATTCAATCAAGTTTATCATGCTCTGCCTTTGAATATTAGACCTCCCCCTAATCTAGCTCTAGTGCATTATCCAAGAGCTTTTGACCCAGAAATAGAATTCCATTTGAGAGAAAGGAATCCCCCTACTATGGAACAAATGCAGGACATGGCAATAGACATAGAGGCAAATCTGAAAATCAGGGAGGAAAACCGTAAAGCAGAGCAAGAAGCAAGACTTCATGGTTGGTTACAAAGGTCAGATGGAATGATCACAATGAAAGTGGAAAGTTTATAACATTTGAACACAACTGTTTTGCAACAGGAAAGTAATGACATTCATGAACAAACCTACCACAAAACAGATGATATATTCGTAGAGCCATACATGATGGAGAAATCTCTTGATATACTATATGAACATAACATCTTCTCTTCTTTCAGTTGCTTGCCAAAATATGATGAGTATGATGATGATGATGAGCCTAATGACCAAACCAGCCTTACAGAGGAATCAGAACCTAGTTTGGCAGAAAGCAAAATTCAGGATCAGCAGCCCAAAATCAATGAGCAACCTGCATATCTCAGCTATGAAGTAAAGGAAGAAAGCGCAGAAAATTTTGATTTCAGTGAAGGAACTTTACCATTTTGTTTCGAATCTTTTCAGTTTATTAAGGAAAAATATCATATAATTAATAAGCAAATATCAGCAACTGTTGATATGGATCATCTGGAGGAAGCCCAAACCAGTGTTCAAAATATATTGCCTCTAGCTTTGCAGCCCCACAGAGCCATCAAGTATCAGATAGAGGAAGACTTAGAAGCAACAGCATATGATCAAGTCATCCAAATGGATCCCCTGCCTCTTTATGTTCAGCCATCCGAGGTTTTCAAAGAAGAAAAGGAGCAGCCTGTGCAGATCATTCAAAGGCCATATGAACCTGCTTGTAATAAATTGCAAATATTAGTTCAGGTGGTATATGATGCATGTGCTGACAGGGGGTATGATGAAGTAGAGACGTCCTCTTCTCCACTAGCAGGTTGTGTGCCTCAGTATCAGAATGTGGATGATATCCCTATTCCAAGGCATGATAGTGATCCCAAACCTTTGTACAGTTCTTCAATTCAGTACGGCAATAATGTATATATGCTGCAGGACCCTTTTGTACAGTTTCTTGATTCAGCAAAGAAGGTCAGCAGTTTCCTGATCTTCTCAAAGATCATCAAAGCCATATCAGATCTCAAGATCTCAGTTTTTTCCGCCAGCGAGCACAAGCAACAAAGCTCGTTCATGTTTATAATGCTTGAATGGCTGCACTGGTTATTTCATTTCACCTAACAGCAAAGTGAGTGCTGGTTAGAGTAGGTAGGTAGGATTTCAGTTTTTATTTGGATAGCAAGCTTGCTGCAGTTGAAGCCTGAAGTGAAGGCCATAAGCTCTTCAAGGTCTGCTGTCATGTTCATAAATAAAGCAACCAACAAAGGAAAGTTTTCAGAGTACAGCAACAAGTGAAGATGAAGGCATTCTGACCTACTGTTCTGGGTCTTTCACAAGGATAGGCCATCCCCAAGTGGAGCCACTGTTAGCCTCCTGCTCATAGCGGGTATTCATCTTTCATGATTGACATTTTTACATGCTAAATATGTCATGCTCTGCAGGCTGCAATGTTCCATATTTGATACTCAGGCCAAGGAAGTGTCCATGAGGGTCTGCCAGCCTAAATGTCTCTGTTGTATTCCAAATTTTGAGGAGTTATTTCATTTTTGAAGAATTTTGAGTTAAAGGGAGATCCAAACAGCTGAATCTTGGTCTCCTTAGGTTTCAATTTTCTGTTGTAGAATATAGAGAATCATTATCTGTCCAAACAACTTAATCTGGCAGATTCTTAGATAGGTAGAGAAGCAAGGGTGCTCAACAGCTCAATCTGAGCCCCTGGATGGAATAAGTGTAGATGTAGATAGGAGGACAGTAAATAAAGGAAAAAGTTGAAAAATTGGGTTTTCTAGTCCAAATGCACCCAAACCAAAAGAAGAAAAAATGCTAGGTAAAGTAGGTTGGGTAAGTGGTTATGTGGTTGCAGAAATCAAGCTATGTAAGTCATTTCATATGTCCAAGTGTCATATCTATCCAGATCACAGTTTGGTGGCACTTTCTCATGTTGATCAGATCAGGCAAGGCTTCTCTAACTCCCCTCTCTTCTTATTTTCCAAACTCATTCACTAACATCCCCTCAAGGACCTTGGGATCTGCCCAAGAATCCATCTTTCATTCCCTTTTTGCTTAAAGGCCAAGTTCACATCTGAGATTGGCTTAGTGAAAAGAAGCCACATTTCTTGTGTAAAAATAATCTTTGCACAAATTCATTATTCCCCTTACAATTTCACTCCACCAAGTCATACTAACTCCTGACTTTATTATTAGGTCCCCAAGTATTTCCTCTATACCCTACTATGTGAAAACTATATAAAAAACCCAAAAATATTTAATATCCCACCCCATGGAAAATATAGCCTAATAAACAAAGTCAGGGAGATACCAGGTCTATCTGGGGCCTTGGTATTAGCCCTTCCGCGTTCATTTCCCTTGGGATTTGTTTAAGCTCTGGTTAAATAAATAACCATGCCACACCCCGCCCCACGCATGCATAACCTTTGGATTTCATTGATATTTGTTCAGGGAATAACCATAACCCCGAGCGCGCATTTAACCCGTAAAACCTAAAGTCTAAAACCCACCCACCGCCCTGAATAATTAACGTTTACCGCGCCCACATTTTTATTAAACTCCGATCATCTTACCCCCCTCGACCACCGTCGAATCGTCTCTCCCAGATCCGACGACCCTCGTGCATATCGGGCGTCCTTACATGACAACACCATAGTGCCTGATGGTCGATGGTTTCACCGTCATACACCGGGGCACTTGGCGGCCTTTCATTGCGTCGGGCTGCCCCTGACAGATACTGCCCCCGTACCAAAAGTGGTCTGACGCAAACCACTTACCACCCTCCCCTATTGCCACTTCGCCGCATGACGATGCCGCCACCTCATCTACCATGGTGCTGCACCTTGCTGAGTCACCCTGCTGCACCCTGCTGCGTCACCCTGTTGCGTCACCCTGCCACGTCACTCTACCACGTCACCCTGCTGACGTCATCATCCGTACTGGGTCCCACTTATGACGTCATCCGCCATACCGCTGACGTCATTCGTCGTACTACTGACGTCATCCGCCGAAAGGAAAAGGCGCAAGAGCAAAATCGAGGCTTCGGAGGCCCGGAATCAAATTCTAAGGCCGATGCGTGTAGAGCTATAAAAATGGTCTCTTTCACCTCTAGTTACCTCACATTAATATGTCAATCCGGGAACGTCTGGTTATTTCAAAGAGTGTCTCAGTCTGAGGCTTAGCACTTGCCAGAGTAATGCTTGTAGTACAGCTAGTTAAAATCTACGAAAGTAAATTAATGCGAGTCTACAATTTAAATACTTCAAAAGAACAAATCACACCAAGTATTGCATCAGCCAAAGGTTCGGTAGCAATAACCCATCCTTTCCATAACTGATGAGAACAGATCAGAGGTCTGGGAGTCAAATAGCAGATGCTGGGCTCGCTACAGCCTGAGACCGTTCTTAATGAATAGAAATGAAACAGCAAGTAGAGGAAATAACAATGAAATAGAACAGCACGTCAGCCAAGGGCTTGGTAGCAATAGCACATCCCTTTCATAGCTGATGGGAGCATATCAGAGGTCTGTGAGCCAAATAGCAGATGCTGGGGCTCACTACAGCCTGAGACTGTCCTTAAGAAACAGCAAATGAGCAATCTGGAAATGGAACAACAATTGAAATGGAACAACAAATAAATGGAACAGCAATTCAGAAATGGAACAGAAAATCAGAAATGGAACAGCAATTGAAATAAGCAGTAACCAAGTTCCTCAAGCTGTAATTCTATTTAATCTCTCCAACCAAAACATCAATCCTTCGGTCTTAAAAGATGTACACATACGATGGAACAACACTACCGATCAAAACCTTAGAAACACAACATACTCAATCTGCTTCTGTTATTGATCTAAATAAACGCATAGGATTGCATCTCAAGATGGAGAACAGTAATCATTCAATAATCATGTGAAAACAGACCTTTCAAGATAACTTGTTATAATGCTAAACACAATCGTAATGAACTCTTTAATGGAGTGACAATGTCTTGTAGAGATTAATCAATAATTAAAGGATTGATAAAATGACACAACTTCAATATAAAGTTCAGTAACACGAGACGAGTTAAACATAACAGAGCATGTAATATAACATTCTTAAAACACAACAGATTACCAGATTACGTCTATGAACAAACCACACAGAAACCACGCGTAATGGTACAAGAGCAAGTGTCCTCCAGGGTCGGGCCCTTAGCCTCCTGGGGTACACCACTTAAGATAGATCCAGGCTCAAAGATAAAAGAGTGAACAAGTCTGTATTAAGGCATGAAATAAAATTACAAGAACTCAAGTCTTCAACAAAACATAAAGATCATAGTTCTGATCTTCCTTAAAAGAAATTACATAAAAGAACCTCCCCGTAGCCAACAGTGCTATCCCTTTTATAAGGAAGATGGCGGAGATATCTAGATACAGAAAATAGATAAAACAACGATCCCTCAGGATCTAAGATCTTGAGGGATTCGCAGAATCGTTAATACTGCGTCACTTCTTTCCTTTTCTGCTCCGTGCTGGTATCTTTGCGTCCTTTCCTGGGTTGATTCGTTTTGATCTGGTTTGCTTCCGGTCTCCCGTCAAAGGGACAACAGTTAGCGCATCCTTGTTTTCACCTTTAAAATGGCCACCTTCTATTTTTCCTCCCTCCTGCACATAGAAATGACGATTGTCAGTGTTTCTCATTAATCTTTCGTGTTTCGTTATAAATATTTATCACTATCTAAATTTCCCATACAAAAGGCTTTTGAGTTCTAATAAAAAGATACCAAAATAACCATCGAAACATACCTTCCTTGATACTCCACACACCCCCCAACTTACCCTTTTTCATGGTCTCATGAAAACATTGTAGTTGACATGCAGAGCGGTGAGGGAGTAGGCTGGAGATGGAATCTCGTGTGGGGGCCTACACCCATGATGTGAAACTAGATGATCAAAGAAATGGCTTGTTTGGCCCTCGGACATCTCATACAGGGCTTGGTATCCGGCTGCAGGATGTCAAATGATTGGACTCCGGAACCTATATCCTAACGAGGATGGCCCAGCCCTCAAAACAAGTTCACCATAGAGGGGGAATCGATTAGCAGCAAGCTTAAAATTTTCATACTTAAATGGCTCTCTGAGCTGAATGTTCGGATTAGATACTCGATATCGAAATTTAGCTGCTTCAACGGCAGGGTCTTTAATAGAAGAAAAGAATTCAAGCCCTTGTCGAATGATTGCTTCATGCATGGGCCCCAATGCTTCAATCACTCCTGGAGACCTCATGATATTTCTATGACTTCTCCATAAACTGTTCTGGGTCTCTAGGCTCAGCTCTCACCCATAGATCTAATCCGTTTTCTTGTCTCTGAAATGCATTGTAGGCTTTAAGCCATTTAATTTGATTGACTGCAAATGAAATGAATGCTTGTAATTGAATATCCCCAACAAAAGGGCCAGGGTTCAGCTCGGTCTCTTGTTCTAGTACAAGGTTATGCAGGTAAAACTCACACAATAACCTTTGTACTTTTACCCCATAATGTTTACAACAATTTATAAAATCATTTATAGTGTTAATTTCTATGGGATAACCTGTCTTAACAGCCTTAATTTTCAATTGTAAGTACCTTTCCATTAGAAACAGGGCATAGTTTTTGACAAGGGCTCTACATGCTAGGACATCATTGTATAGAGCACACAAGGTATCCATCTGTTTAATAACTACATCTAATCTACGGGTTACCTTGGAAGCTTTCTCTTGCTCCTTTCGCCATCCTTCGAAAGCTTGGCTTTCAGACAGGTTGACGTTCCTTAACTGCTACTGTAATTCTTCATATTTTTCACGAGCGACCGTTTTCTCCCTGAGTTTTTCTACTTCTTGCTGGGCCTGCTTCAAATGATGGTGAAGGGTTCTTGTTTTTGGGTCCTTTTTCCATTCATCTGTGGAGGCCGAGAGCTTTACTTGGACTTTCTTATTGCGTTTCTTTGAATTCATAGCCCTTATTACTCCTGAAGGTGGTGCCTCCGTCTGAACCATATTATCATCTTTTTCAATTTTAACGCAAACTCTAGCCCACTGCTGTTCCTTTTCAAATGGAACAGCAGTTTGTTCTTCTGTTTCAATTGGAACAGCAGTTTGTCTTTCTGCTTCATTAGGAATAGCAGTTTGTCTTTCTTCTTCATTAGGGATAGCAGTTTGGCTTATGTCAGGTTTTTGAACAGTGGGACGACTTCTGGTCCTCCTCCTCCTGTTCTTAACGGGTCTTATTGGTGTAGCCAAACCTTTTCTTCTTCAGGTGCTTTTCACCCTTTGCCTTACTTTCAGAAGCCTAATCTGTTGGCGAAGCCTAACTATTACGTTTAACAATGTCCGCTTTTCCTTTTGTAATTCCCTTATTTCCATCAACTTCTCAGAAAGAACAACAGCCTGCTTGCTGTGGGTTGGACTGTGACTAACTTCCTGATTTTCTTCTTGAGGCGGCTGTTCCGGGGTAAGAACTTTGCTTGGATCTGTTGTTTCTTCGGCTGATTCCTCTTCTACCCTTATTTCCTCCAGACTTTCCTCTGGTGCCTTTTGACTAGGAACAGGCTGTTCATGATCGAAATCTTCTGTTACCTTCTCATTATGAACGGGAAAATTTTCTACTTCTACTTCTTCTGTATGCACTTTCTCAGGTGCGTCTTTCTCCTGGGTTTCTTCTATGGCCTGGAGGTTAGATGGACTCGGGGGTTGGCCATATTCGCCCATATTGGCCAAAATGTTGGCCAATTCATCTTCCCCTAACGGGTCCTATACTGGGCTTCCTCCCTGCTGTTCCATTCTTTCCTCCTACTCGGGCTACTCAACTTCTTTTTTCTCGTCTCCTTCTTCTTCAGTCTGCTCATCCTGTTCTTCTTCTCCTCCTGCAGATTTCTCTGCCTCCTTCTCTTCTTTTCATGTTTCTGCCTCTGCAGATTGCTCTTCTCGTTCGACGTCTTCTTCTTCCGTTTCTGTTTCTGCAGACTGTTCTTCCCCTTCGACGTCTTCTTATTCTGTCTCTGCCTCTGCAGACTGCTCTGTTTCCTCTGTCTCTGTCCCTACAGACTGCTCTACATCCTCGTTGCTTTTCAGCTTGTTTTTCAACTTGTTTTTCAGCTTCCACTTCTGTGCAAGCGTCCTGCTTTCGTTTCTTTGAACGTTGAGGTGTGCTATCAATTCGTTTTCGTTTTTCCGGGCGTCCAGATGCAGGCGTCCCTTTATTGATAATATCAATTAGTTCTTTCCAGCTGGTCTACTGCTGGGTGAGACTATGATTCACTATCAAGCGAATTAATCCGTGGTGGCTAACCACAGATTCTACGTGCTGTGCCTTTTTCATACTTCGTGCGGCATCATGCAATAGTGAATTTAGCAATGCAGGTAAATTGACAAAACATTTTGTTTTAAGACAGCTAGGAGTTTAAGATGTCGTGGTCTTACCACGTCTTTTCTGCCCTTGCAAGTAATGTAGCTCTGGATTATTTTCGCCAATTCTGCCCATGGTTCTCCTAGTGTTGCTAGTAGCACCCCCTTTCCTCGGACTGCCAAACTCTGGCCCTCATCCTGAAAGATTTCCACAATCTTCTGCAGCCTTTCCTTCTTTATTGTCCATACTGATCCCGTGGCCGGTAGTCCTATGACTCGTACTATTATGTCGTCAGTGACTGCTATTCGCCTTCGTCTTACTGTGGAAGTATTATTCCTGTAGGTTTTGTAAAAATTATTTCGCTACAGTTTCATTAGACTCCTTCAGGCGGTTGAGATAGGTCAACCATCCTACTCTTTTCAGGATTCTTCGGGCTGCAGCCGAAACAGTTAAAGTTTGCGGTTCTTGGCCGACTGACCTTCCTCCCATAGCTTCACTGCAAATTCTCAAAGGAACAACAGTTGTTCGTTGAAACGCAGAGAAGCTGGTGGCGTATTCCTCGTTCAAATTCAAATGCAACGGCGTATGCAATGAACAACAACTCATGCAGAAGAAAACAAAAATGGAAAATGATCATACCGTGGAGCCGTGCTGTGCTCGAGTACAAAATCTTCTCGAATAACAGACTGACACGTGCTCTGGGTAATGATGAGGTTACCTCCCCCCCGCAATGTGATAGGCTGTCCCAGCCATCAAATAAAGGAGCAGCGTCTGCTCTACCGCGAGGCCTTTATGGAACAGCTTATGAAAATATGCTATGTCTGCAAAAACAACCTATTACTGAAATCGAGGTAGAAAGTTAGATCGCTTTTAATACGTAAGCGACTGCGGTGAGTTGATGGAAGTTCGGGGATAAGACATTTGCCATAAATAGCGAGTCTCATGTGGTCACTGTCACTAGCTCCGTAATGATTGGCGATAATAGATAGTCATGCACTATATGGTTGGGTAATTAACTTAATTATCACATTATAAGAAACAAGAGGATATAATCTCCTTACCCATTGGTGTAAAAGTTACGACTTCAATGCCATTAATAGAGCTCTGCTGCTGATAGGTGTCCATAACCTTGGCAGAGTTGTTTATTTCACCCCGGGAACCATAGTCCTTTGTGTCTGCCAGGAAGTGTTATATAATGTCAAACTATAGGCCACTATGCAGACTTGGTAACCTGTTAGTCATAATGCCATTCACGAGGAAGGAGCGAATAGTGGGTAGGCCGGCTCGTGGTGAGACCTCTTATTCCAAGGGTTATTTATTTTGATATGCCTTTTGGACCATTTCCCAGGTGTGGTGGCCCTAGTGGGAATGCCACTTCGCTTCCATCCTGATGATCATGGTAGGCCAGCTCGTAATGAGGCTCCCTATCCTACAATTTGACAATTTTTAGAAACCCTTCTTTTTTCTTGCTTTTAATAGAGAGCCTTTCCTGTTCATACACAAAGGGTGGTTCAACATTCCTTAAGAGTAGGAATGGTGGAAGAAGTCTTAATATCCCAATAAGAAGGTATAGACCCTTTGATCTTATTGCCGAATGACAAAGTGGGTAAAAAAAGGATCAGCATGATAGAGATAACCAATCAGAACAGAGTTAGTAGAACAATGGCAACAAAAGATGATAAATAAGCATATCTTTTCCCTGCGTCCTTTCGCCAATTCAGGGCAGTTACTTATAAAGATAGCGATTTATGATTTACTGATTTCCGTTTACTGTGTTTTTGTTTCCATCACATAAGTGGATAGTTGTATTCCAAAGAGTCGAAAGAACATTAGTACTAAGCATCCTTAAGAAGGAACAAGCTATTCTAAAACATATGAGTAGTGCTTTTTTCAAGGAAGGGCACAACAACAGTTGATTGTTTGGAGAAAAGAACAGTGGAAATGAATGGTGCTTTTCCCATTTTTGAAAGGGAACAACAAAATCAAACAAGTGTCGTTCCTTTGGAAAAAAATCGGCAGAAATCAAACAATGATGTTCCTTTCGGAAACAGAAAAAACACACAAGTGCTGTTCTTTTTGAAAAAAGAACAACAAAAATCACAAGTGTTGTTCCTTTTGGAAAAGGAACAACAAAAATCACAAGTGTTGTTCCTTTAGGAAAAGGAACAGTGAAAATCACAAGTTTTGTTCCTTTTGGAAAAGGAACAACAAAAATCACAAGTGATGTTCCTTTTGGAAAAGGAACAACAAAAATAGAAAGTGTTGTTCCTTTTGGAAAAGGAACAGAAAAAATCATAAGTGTTGTTCGTTTTGGAAAAGGAACAGCAAAAATCGAAAGTGTTGTTCCTTTTGGAAAATGAACAGCAAAAGTCACAAGTGTTGTTCCTTTTGAAAAAGGAACAACAAAAAACACAAGTGCTGTTCCTTTTGAAAAAGGAACAACAAAAATCAAAAGTGTTGTTCCTTTTGAAAAAGGAACAGCAAAAATCACAAGTGATGTTTCTTTTGGAAAAGGAACAACAAAAATTGAAAGTGTTGTTCCTTTTGGAAAAGGAACAACAAAAATCACAAGTGTTGTTCCTTTTGAAAAAAGAACAACAAAAATCACAAGTGTTGTTCCTTTTGGAAAAGAAACACCAAAAATCACAAGTGTTGTTCCTTTTGAAAAAGGAAAGAAAAAATCACAAGTGTTGTTCCTTTTGAAAAAGGAACAACAAAAATCACACAAAAATCACAAGTAAAATCAAAACATGCTGTAAAAATATGTACAAAAATAATTCAAGCAGTTATATACAAATTGTAAAGAAAAGTAAACTTCTTAGTGAGTTACAGGTGGAGGAGACTTGTCTTCTTCCCGTAAGATCTCCATATCTGAATCTTGGCGTAGTTGTTGATAGAAGGACTCCCGAGTAAGTGGTTTGCGATAAAGATGGACTCGATCGCCGTTTGCCTTAAAGGTATACCCAGAACCATCAATAGTAATTAGTGTGAGGGTACCATTGTCATGTACTTTCCGAATGTCATATGGTCTCAGCCAACAAATCTGGAGTTTCCCGGGAAAGTCCTGAAATCTAGAGTCATATAAAAGAGCCCAGTCTCCTTCATGGAAGACTCTGTTTTTTATGAGAGCATCATGCCAATTAGCTCTCTGTTGCTGTATCAGGGCAGTGTGTTGAAGTGCAGAGAGCCTAATTTCGTCCAGCTCATTAATCTATTTCAATCGATTAGTTTGTGCCTCGGTTAAGTCTAACCCAACTTCTTGTGTTGTTCGTAATGTCTGGATTTCAAATTCTATAGGAAAGATGGGTTGCTTTCCGAACATTAGCTGGTAAGGTGAGTGGCCAGTGGTGCTTCTCCATGTTGTTCTATAAGCCCACAGTGCTTCTGGTAGTCTGGCAGCCCAATCACGTCTGTGTGATGCAACTGTTTTTGTTAGAATCGTTTCTATTATCTCGTTGTTGCTTTCTACTTGCCCATTTGCCTGTGGGTGATATGCGGTGGTCATTTTATGCTGAACATGATAATTTTTGAGTGTTGCCGCTATTATGTTCCCAGCAAACTGTGGCCCTCCATCTGTGATTATCTCTCTAGGGAGGCCATAGCGCACAAATAGATGGAGCAGGAACTGTATAACGGATTCTTCTGTAGCTCTGGGCAAGGCTTCTGCTTCAACCCACTTGGTGACATATTCTGTTGCCACTAAAATGTATGTTTTCTGGTTTGATGGTGGGTTGATTGGTCCCACGAAATCAAGGGCCCATCGCTCAAATGGTTCAATGACTAACTGTGGTTTCAAAGGAATCTCGTCTGAGTGACTAGGGCATCCCGTTCTCTGGCAACTATCACATGCTTGGACAAATTTCTTTGCATCTTTAAAAATTATGGGCCAATAATACCCTGTATGTAATACTTTATGTGCAGTCCTGCGATCAGCAAAATGTCCACCACATGGTTGGTCATGGCATGCTTTCAATAATAAAAAATTTCATCTTGTCGAACGCATCTCCTGATTTGCATGTCTGCCCCTGTGTGAAACAAATAGCACCCAATCCAGGAAAATCTGGTACTTCGCTGGACAATTTGTTTCTGTTCATTAGGGGTTAGATGCTTTGGTAACTTACCTACTGCTAGGTAATTGGCGACATCAGCATACCAGGGTGTTTGAACATCAACAACAAAGAGATGCTCATCCAGAAACTGATCTTCAACTGCTGCTGCATCGACTGGCTTTGGCATTCTTGAGAGGAAATCAGCTACCGGGTTTTCTTTCCCGGGTCGATCCTTGATTGTAATGTCAAACTCCTGCAATAAAATCAGTCATCTGGTTATTATGCCATTTGTGATAGGCTTATTTGCTAAATATTTTATAGCAGAATGATCTGTGTACAAGATAACGGGATATCCAGTGATGCAATGTCTGAATTTATTGATAGCATGTATAACAGCTAGAAATTCCTTTTTAGTGACAGTATAATTTAATTCAGCAGGGGATAGATTTTTGCTAATGTAATAAATTGCATATGGTTTTCTATCCTCCTCCTTGCCAAGGACCGCTCCAATGGTTGTGTCTGAGGCATCAGATGATATCTAGAATGGAAAATCCCAATTTGGTCCCTGAAGGATTGGGGCTGTAGATACGAGATTTTTCAGGTCATTGAAAGCACGTTCACATTTTTCTGTCCAAAGGAAATCAATATTACCAGTTAGTGCATACAATGGTGCAAAAATACGTGAATAATGTTCTATAAATATTTTGTAATAACCAGAGAATCCAAGAAAGCTACGTACCTCTGTTTGAGTAGTAGGCGTAGGAATAAGCAAAAGTATTTGGATTTTGGCTGGGTCTACCTGAATGTCGGCTGCTGAAATATAGTGTCCTAAAATAAGTCCTTCTGTCATCATCATGTGGCCTTTTCATGGCTTAAACAAAGCCTGGTAGCTATGCAACGTTGTAGGACTTTTTCTAGTGTTTCCAATGCTGGATCAAACTGCTCTCCGTATGGAGTAAAGTCATCCATATATACTTCCAGTCCTTCATTTATTAGATCTGCAAATATGCTAAGGATGGCCCTTTGGAATGTGGCAGGGGCATTACATAAACCAAAAGGTAAAACTCGGTAGGCGAATGTTCCCCAAGGACAAGTAAAAGTAGTTTTGTCCCGATCTTCAGGGGCAATCTGTATTTGGTTATATCCACTGAAGCCGTCGAGAAAAGAAAATAATTTCTTCCTTGCCAAAGTGTCCAATACTTGATCGATGAATGGGAGAGGAAAGTGATCTTTCTGCGTTGCCTTATTTAGTTCTCTGTAGTCCACGCAGATTCTCCACTTCCCATTCTTTTTCAGTACCACCACAAGTGGGGAGACCCAATTACTATCAGAGATAGGGTAGATGAAGTTAACATATAAAAGTTTTTGGAGCTCAGCTTTTACTAATTCTTTTAGATGAGGATTTAGTCTTCTCTGAGGTTGTCTAACAGGTTTTGCATCATTTTCTATGTAGATGTGGTGTGTACACAATGGAGGATCAATTCCTTTCATATCAGGGTAATCCCATGCAAATGTGTCTTTATATTTTGTTAAAATATGGATGAGTTTTGTTTCTTATTCCGGTGTAAGGTCGGCGTTAATGTTTAAGGTCTTCCCAGGTTCGATTTCCACAATTTTACTATGTGCAACTGAAGTGACAGGGATTGTGTGGTCATGCACATCTTTCAGAGGTTCCTCCTCTACTTCGTTATCAAATGCTGCTTTTATCATATGACACTGGGTACGAGATGTGAGTTCAGTTTGACTAATAAAGTTGCTGATGGCATCATCTTCTATTTGATCTTTGAACTCTAGCGCTTCTTGTATAGTTAATGGAGATCTGATGTTGTCAGTAAGATATGATACCGGGTGCCTATTAGTTTTAACTATTGTGATTCTTGGCTGCGCTGGGGATATAGTACTAAATTCTTGATATCCACCCCCTTAGTTATGATCATGTTCCCTTGTCGACAACCGATATAGGCATCAGCGGTAGCGAGCCAAGGTCTTCCTAAGATCAATGGATGTCCATCTAGTCGGGTTTTCGGGTTTATTATCAGAAAATCAGTTGGGTATTCCCAGGAATCAACCGAGACCATGACATCATGCAGTATGCCTTCCGACCTAACCATAGATCGATCAACCAATTCTAACAAAGTTGAAGTGGGTTCTGCAGATGTAATACCTAACTTTTGGCAAGTGGCAGTTGTCAATATATTGATTGCAGCTCCAAGATCAACTAAGGCATTAGTTAAGGTTTGGCCATAAATGTGAAAAGTTACTATTGGGTTTCCTGGGTCTTCATACTTAATAGGTGTTTCATTTCTTGATAATAGGTCAGATAAAGTACCGACTACTTGAACTCTTGGATTATCTATTATATTCCTTCTCGGTCTTTTTATACACAATTCCTTAATAGTTTTAGCGTATATCAGGATGTTTTGAATGGCCTAAAAGAATGGAATTTTTATGTACAAATTTTGTAATTCTCCCAGAATGTCGAAATTAGGTTGCTGTATAGGTCGAGGTATGACTAAACGTTCTGGGAACGGGGAAGAGGATGTAGTTGCCTAATTCTGAGTTTGTTGTCTATTTACATCCTATTCTTGTGACAGATGTTCTCTAGGTAACTGATCTTCAATCTGAACTGTTTTATTTCCCTCTGTTTGAATAATACGCCCAGATCTTAGCTGCAGATCATTGCACTCCCTCAGATCGGGTCCTTCTTCTGGTATTTCTAAAATTTGGAGTGCTTGGACCGGTCTGTTATTTGGATTGGGATTGGGCTGGGCTGGGAGTTTGGGTCTCAGATTAGATTGGGGGTTTTGCTGTAAAGCTGGCAGTGTAGGTTGAGGGAAAGGAATATTTCCTACTAGCTGCTGTGTTATTCTCTGCCAGTTAGTCTGCCAGAATGAACCTTGTGAAGTGGGGGGAGTCCATTGTGGTGGGTATGGGTTGTTTTGCCAGTATGGTGAGGGGTAAGGAGGATTCGACCAACCAGATTGGCTTGTCTGATTTAGCCACGGGTTTGCAGAAGAGTACAACTACGATGACCAGTTTGGAAATGGGGGTTGAAACTGACTTTGCCATGTATTATACTGTTGAGTGTGGTACTGCGGATACTGAAAAGAAGAGGCTGGGTCTGAAAACGTACCAGTTTGTCACGGCTGCCACTGATGACGCTGGTTGAGTAAATATACAGCCTCTGGTTCTTCTTCTGCTTCCTTATATACCGTTTTCAGTCTAGGTAATGAGGGACAACTTTCTGTAGAGTGATCCCTTGTACAAATGGCTCATGTATGAACTGTATCTAGTGGGAATTCCTTATGGCTATGCTTCTTCCTGCATCTGGGGCAGAAGATTTCCAAATTCTGTTCTGCCTCCATTTGTTTATTCTTAGCCTGCAAAACGTCCAGTTGTGTAGTCAGTGTTCCTAGTATATCAGTTTTAAAATTTTCAAATAAATTTCCAATTTCCACACGTGTTACTCCTTTTGATAAAATTTTATTTTCTCGTGTAAATCGATCATGTTCTGCTGGTTTGATTCATGTACTGCCTCTCGAACTCCTGATAGATAGATCAATTATGTCAGTAAAACTTTCCTAATAAATATCCTTTTTCCCCATAATGTTTAATGTTTCAATCCATTGTTCTTTCATGCCCCTTATTAATGTTGTTTTCAACACGTTATCAGGCAAAGGCAGCGATGCATAAGGGGATCTTTGTAGATTATACTGGAAACGTTCTACATATTCTTCTAGTGTTTCATTTGGTCTAGCTATCATCTGAAATATTTCATCTTTTAATTCTCTAGACCTACAGTAATATTGATATTTCTTTAGAAAATATTATTTCATTTGTTCCCAGTTATTTATAACTCCACCACCTAATCCCATAAACCATCTTAAAGCTGCCCCTTTTAGAGTGGAGGGGAACAATTTTAGTTTCTGAGGGTCAGTGGTGTAATCATATCCCCTGCATAGTACATCAAATTCGAATAAGAATGCATCGAGGTCCTCTGATGTAAGTCTGTGAAATGTAGGGATGTCTTGAAGGGGGATTGCTTTCATAGGAGAATTTGTTGCGGAATCCACTATGGGGTATTGTAATGTAGAGGTTTGGGTGTTTGGCGGATTTTGAGCCATTGGGTCAAATATATGCCAATAACCTTCTGGAATATCTAAGAGGGTATTCCTAGGTTGAGGAGGAATGTTTTCAACAGGAACAGTTTTAATAGCACTTCCTCTATCTGGGATTTCTGTCTGAGGAAATAGGGTGTCTTCAATAATAATTTTTACCGCACTCCCCTTGTCTGGGCTATTCAATGGCTGAGTTATCCTAGGAGGAGATCTTGGCTCCACAGTTTCCCCTGTTTCCCCTTCTCCTTCACAAATATTACTGAGATTCCCTTCTTGCAGTCGTTCTGGAATAGAATTTTCAATTTCTTGAAAGTCTTGTTCGTCAGTCTGACTATGCACTTCAGCAAAGGCTTTAGATGGTGAGCCTGAGGCCTGAAGGGAATTAGTAGCCTGTTTGGAAGTAACTTTCCTGGGTCCTACTGAAGGCTGAGATTCGGCTTTCCTATAGATTTCGTCTATAAATGTTGATCGACCAAGGGTCACCGGTCCCTTAGCTTTTTCTGGCTTTGGTAACGGTTTGGGATTTTTCTCCGGATTTTTTTGCTTAGTCATGCACTCAATTTAACTACTAAGTTTTAAGCAGATAACAGCAAATCTGCAGGAAAGCGTGCAAAGGAGCGAGGCTTTTACATGCTCCGCACGTAGGTTCTTACCTTCCGTTTTCAAAACCCAATTCTTCCCTAGCAGGTTCGTACACTACTCTGAAAAAGACAATTGGCTACACTCTTTCCCCGGCAACGGTGCCAAAATGTAGAGCTATAAAAAGGGTCTCTTTCACCTCTACTTACCTCACATTAATATGTCAATCCGGAAACGTCTGGTTATTTCAAAGAGTGTCTCAGTTTGAGGCTTAGCACTTGCCAGAGTAATGCTTGTAGTACAGCTAGTTAAAAGCTACGAAAGTAAATTAATGCGAGTCTACAATTTAACTACTTCAAAAGACAAAATCACACCAGGTATTGCATAAGCCAAAGGTTCGGTAGCAATAACCCATCCTTTCCATAACTGATGAGAACAGATCAGAGGTCTAGGAGTCAAATAGCAGATGTTGGGCTCACTACAGCCTGAGACCATTCTTAATGAATAGAAATGAAACAGCAAGTAAAGGAAATAATAATGAAATAGAAAAGCACATCAGCCAAGGGCTTGGTAGCAATAACACATCCCTTTCATAGCTGATGGGAGCAAATCAGAGGTCTGGGAGCCAAATAGCAGATGTTGGGGCTCACTACAGCCTAAGACTGTCCTTAAGAAACAACAAATGAGCAATCTGGAAATGGAACAGCAAATAAATGGAACAACAATTTAGAAATGGAACAACAAATCAGAAATGGAACAACAGTTGAAATAAGTAGTAACCAAGTTCCTCAAGCTGTAATTCTATTTAATCTCTCCAACCAAAACATCAATCCTTCGGTCTTAAAAGATGTACACATACGATGGAACAACACTACCAATCAAAACCTTAGAAACACAACATACTCAATCTGCTTCTGTTATTGATCTAAATAAACGCATACGATTGCATCTCAAGATGGAGAACAGTAATCATTCAATAATCATGTGAAATCAGACCTTTCAAGATAACTTGTTATAATGCTAAACACAATTGTAATGAACTCTTTAATGGAGCGACAGTGTCTTGTAGAGATTAATAAATACTTAAAGGATTGATAAAATGACATAGCTTCAATATAAAGTTCAGGAACACGAGACGAGTTAAACATAACAGAGCATGTAATATAACATTCTTAAAACACAACAGATTACCAGATTATGTCTATGAACAAACCACACAGAAACCACGCGTAATGGTACAAGAGCAAGTGTCCTCCAAGGCCGGGCCCTTAGCCTCCAGGGGTACACCGCTTAAGATAGATCTAGGCTCAAAGATAAAAGAGTGAACAAGTCTGTATTAAGGCATGAAATAAAATTACAGGAACTCAAGTCTTCAACAGAACATAAAGATCATAGTTCTGATCTTCCTTAAAAGAAATTACATAAAAGAACCTCCCTGTAGCCAACAGTGCTATCCCTTTTATAAGGAAGATGGTAGAGATATCTAGATATAGAAAATAGATAAAACAACGATTCCTCAGGATCTAAGATCCTGAGGGATTCGCAGAATCGTTAATACTGCGTCACTTCTTTCCTTTTCTGCTCTGTGCTGGTATCTCCGCATCCTTTCCTGGGTTGATTCGTTTTGATCTGATTTGCTTCCGGTCTCCCGTCAAAGGGACAACAGTTAGCTCATCCTTGTTTTCACCTTTAAAATGGCCACCTTCCATTTTTCCTCCCTCCTGCACATAGAAATGACGATTGTCAGTGTTTCTCATTAATCTTTCGTGTTTCGTTATAAATCTTTATCATTATCTAAATTTCCCATACAAAAGGCTTTTGAGTTCTAATAAAAAGATACCAAAATAACCATCAAAACATACCTTCCTTGATACTCCACATCGCTACGGGAAATAGGCCAAATTGGGGAATCTTTTTTCTCAGTGACTGTTTTTGCCGCGAAAGGGCAGAAAAGGGGCGATTTAACAGTTTTTATCACATCAAAGAGAGGAAGAAGCCCCGATTCAATCAGAGAGTATCAGTGAAGCGGTAGAGAGTATTAGATCAACTATATCATAGCCAAGAAAGCATTAAAGACCATCCCAAACCAAGTCAATGCATACCAGGACAGAGTGACAGGCCATTAAAACCGAATCATAACAAATTAAATGGGAATCACAGTCACCTAAGAGTAGCAGAACCGACTAAGAGGTGCAGGTGAGAAGCGAAAGGCACAGCAATTGCAGATTGGACAAGCAGAGCTGCTAGAGGACGACAGATAGCCACATTTTCAAACAGCTGCTCCCAGCGCAGAATCAAATAGATATTTTCATTACTTATAAGACAAGTTAGGTTAACTGCATTTATTTCCTGAAAAAGATCTTCTAGCAGATATTTGTTGTAGATATTTTGCCTATAAATACAACCATAAACAATGTAATAAGGGTTGGTGGGTTGTTTGGTTGATCTCTCATTCTGAGAGCTGCACTGTAAATATTTAAGAACTTCTGTAATCAAAGATTGTTGGAATACTTGTATCTGAACTGGTTGGTTGTGCTTTCAATGGCTGGAGAAATTGGTATGGAATTCGCATGCTTGCTCATGGTTCAATAAGTTGTCCCTCCCTTTGTTTATTAGTTTATACATAGTTGTATCAAATATATATCATAATCTAAGTTGCAGGAAAAAAGAATAGACCAGAATTGGTTTTCATGCCCTCTGTGCTCAATTCTTGCAACTTTCCATGTTTTCCTCTGAAACAGTGATGAATATGCATTCTTAATTGCGCATGTTTAAGCTGTTCCTTTCACATATGAATGTTGTCTGGGAATTCTTCATTGCTCCCAGATATCGCTCATCCACTTTCCCTCTTTGGCTGGATGAGAGATCCTTAATTGTCTCTCGTTCCCTAACTTCCATTTCACTCTTGTTCCAGCATAAAATCATTGTGCCATGTGTGGCTATCCTGCTCCATATTCCCCTCTTCTACCAAAGAAAAAACACACCTCAGTTCACAGACATGACTCCATTCCCAATGGTTTGAACTTCTTACTCTTTGCATATCAACTCAGTTTGAATAAGATCAACCACCCCATCAATCAAAATCAAATCAAAACCATGTGCCTCATATCTAACCTAAAATCACCCCTTAAACAAAGTTAAAATCCTGAAGAGAGAGCCCTCTCTGGCTGTTGGTAGGCTAGGACCTGCAGTCCAAAGACTGGTTTGTGGTTACCTCGACTGTATTCCCTTGGGAGTCAAAGGGAACAACCTGAGTGATAACATCTGGTACATGATGGGTATCTCTAGTTGGAGGAGCTGATTCCGATCACAGTTGATTTAGTACACCGGATTACCCACTTGCCGGTAAAAGGGAATGAGCCCACAAACATAGCCGGAACAAGTAGCGATGCAGGTCGCGCTGAAACAATGAAGGCTAAATATAAGTCGGAGAAGGGGAATCGAGGGTATGCAATAGCAAGCATCAAAGACCGAGGGGTGCGAATTGCCACCAAATTACTAGCCAGTAAACTAATGAGGAAATGTCATGCAAATGAGGTGCCAACTCTTGTCATTGCGCTTGCGTAACAGTGCGTGGTAGGGGTTCAGTTTAATTGGGCACAGTTCTTATGCGATGAATTTTTGACAAACTGTCAGGAAGCATAGGACAAAGGTAAGATATTTTAGTATGCATGGTTGCTACTATCAATCCTTCTGGTTGCAGGAGAACTGCCACAGGTAGCCAATTTCCCAGCATTGAAGACAGCCTATTGGAAGCAGTGCAATATACTTCGATCTAGGCTACAAAGGACACAACGATGGCTTCTGACATTAGGTTTTTTTGGACCTTCATGGAGGGTACTATTCAGACACAGATCATTCGCAGGCCATGGATGTCTCCAACAATCTACAACACTTTGCAAAGCCCGACTGAGTTCAAAGCGGACATGCATAATGTATATATCCGAGCGCGGAAGGATCTAAAGCGAGCATGGGTCACGCTTCTGTCCATTACAGCAGAAAATAATATTTATGAGGTGTTAGCAACATGGCCCCCAGAATGGCATGCCCTAGCCAAGGATGTACTAGAAAGAATGGCAGCGCAGCAGCATAAAAAGGACCTCCAACAGCGACTCACTAACTTGGTAGAAAAGGCCCGTCAGGGCCAACAGGCAGCTTCGTAGAAGGAAGCACCCAAGGAGGTGCTAGCCGAAGGAACCATGATAGATCAGCAAATGGCCTCGGAACACGACATGCAACAGGAAAAGGAGATATAGGAACACACAGACCATCTTACCGAATCAACCCCTATCAAGCAACTGCGCAGCATGGAATCACCGCACACACGCAAAAAGTCAAAAACAACCAAAGCTTGGGAGAAGGAGTTTTTTTACAACAACAAACCGTCAAGTAATTTCCCTATCGATGCATTGATGAAACTAATCACCAAGTAGACAACTATGTTGGGGGGATCCAAGCGCAGTTACAGGCATTACAGGTGCGACCCCCGGGCGGGGTAAGCCTCCAATTAACCGAGGGCACAATTATAGCTGACCAGATGGTGCGTACCAATACAATGAACACCTTAGCGGTGCCAGCAGGCACTGCCTTGACCGAAGTAGAGGGGGATGTGCAGAGTTGGGAATTGAATCTTGTGGCTCTTCCTAGAGAAACATTAAAACAACTACAGGATGGGGTAACCACTGAGCTTCATGCCTGGGAAGGCCATGCCCTCCAAACATTGATGGAGCACAAGGAAAATCTAGGGCAGGTTAGTCTCCAACAAGATTATTTGATCTCACACACCCAGGGAGTGGAACAGGCCATGATGGCCGCTTGCAACAAGGTACTGGAGTTAGCTATCTCAGTCGATGTTCCAACCACTGACAAGATTCATCGCATGACCATAGGATTTTGTACGGCCGAAGAGGAGGCCACGAAGGCTCAATGGGAATTAAATCTATAAATTGCAGAGCTAAGACTGAAGGCGCAGCCAGCCACATCGCCGGAAATCTGAGAGAAGCACCGCGGTGAAATTCAAGCAGGACTGGAAATGATAAAATGCATTGTGTGAGCTTACTCGGGACTATTAGATCAGTCCCTCCTTATGCTCACCACCCTCCAAGAAGACCCAACCATACAACAGGTAGAAACTGAAGCGCAGGTGATTTGAAAATGGGTCTCTTAGGCTTCTTCTCTAACTTATAAGAACCTCTCCCATTTCGAAAGCTTTAAATTTTCCCCAAGTCTTAATAATTAACCAATGTGGAATTAAGAAATGCTTGAAAATATGGGTGTATGCTTGTATTTTTTTTCAACTGATTATTTACTTTAAAATTTGTCATTTGTGCTGATATGGGAAGGTACTTAAACTGATATATAAATGCATATAACAGGAGTTAAAGCAGCAATAAAACAAACACATAAGACAACAGTATAATATGGAGTTCACCCTGATATCCTGGGCTACATCTCCTTGAGCTCTAATCAACTTGATTAGGCTCTCTGGGATTATGACAATATTTCTTTTACAAGTGCCTACATGTAACTCCAATGTTTTATATAGGAACATTGATCTCAGAACACCATCTTATCCCTTGGCTCTTGGAGCTCTTCGGATTTCTAGCTCTGGTTCTTGGCTCTGGCTCTGGCTCTTGCTTTGGCTCTAGCTCTGACTCTAGCTCTGGCTTTGTGGCTCTGGCTCTGGTTCTTGCTCTCAGATATCGCTTCTGGCACTCGCTCTGGCTCTTGGCTCTGGTTGTGGCTTGCGGCTCTTTTCTTTGGTTTTCCTAAGCTCTTTCACTCGACCTTTGCATGCCTTTGTGAATCGCTCGACCTCCAAGTGACTCTAACAACAATATGTTGTTGTCAATTGAGCTTTCTAGATTTTCCACTCGACCTCTGAGTGACTCCCCAGACTCTCTATGCATTCAGTGTCTTCTCGCTGTTCGCTTTTTTTTTCTCCTCCTGGTTTACTCTTTGTCTGTTTGTGGCTCTTAGAACCATTCCGTTCCCCGACTGTTCGTTTCCTCTCCTGATTCCTCGGATCACCTTCCTCTGTGCTGGAATTCCCTGCTTTGCATCATCATCACTGTAATGCTTCACAGAGAGGTGGCCACTTGTCTCCTCACGAGCTAAGCCAGCGCTTCCTCAAGTGGTTTGTTACTTCGGTTACTCTGTGAAATGATTCATCTGCCAACTCAACAGTCCAATCAAACTTCAACCTTTATGTGTTGAAGCTTGTTTTCTTCGTGAATCTGGTTTCCCATTGGGCGTAATCTCCGCCATTAGATATGGGGCCTCCAGCTCCTATGGTTATCGCTCTTATCGCGTGGTTGACTTGCTCGAACTTTAGCCCACGATGAGAGCGGTTTTCTCTCTCATCCACCGGACACGCGTCAATCACTGTATGGCATCGTTGGGTCCTCTGACAAACCCACTTACCGCCCGAAACGCCTCCAATATTCAGCCGATTTTGGAGCGCAATTTTAGAGCGCGGGACCCGCCTATCGTTTCGGTGTTTTTCCCACGGTTTCTTGGCTTTCCTTGTGACCGAGCGCTCGGGGCTTTACCATTTTGAGGGGTTTTGCCGAGAAAAGCCTAAATCACGCATCAGAAACAACCTCTATTTTCTGGATTGAGCCTCATAACTACCATTTTTGCACCATGCACAGTCCCCATGGACCACCGGTCAATGCGATTTGACCCAAGGTCCTCATTTCCCTATGTTGGCTACAAATTGTCGTTGTTCAGAGTTTATTTCTGATAGGCTTTGACATCCATAAGACTTTAAACTCTGGTATGAGCTTTTACAGAGTTTGAGTAGCTTTAAGAGAGTTTAAGGATCCAAATTCGGATCACGTCTTCCCACTAAAAGAAATTTTTGGTCCACCAAAAGACTGATATATTGATCTAAGCGATAAATGAGAGTAACAACACCCTCTTCTTTCAACCTCCCTACACTTACCTTTGCATAGTGCCTCTGAACCAAAATATTTAACCACTTCCCTTCTTGGATGGGTTGGTCGTTTTGGGAAGAACAATTTTCCTCCTTGACTTCATGCAGAACTTCTGCTATGAAGTTTATAGAAGGTAGTTTGAACTTCTTTGCCTTGATTCTTAATCCAAGGTGGCTCAAACAAATGTGAAGTACATCTGCTCCGCAAAACTTTCATTTGTACCTATTTGAAAAGCTGTCAACAACAACAGGCATAAAGACAACAACTACATGGGTTAACTCCTGCTTCAACAAAGAAACAGATTTCACATCTTATGAATCCTTCCATGTCTTACATCTGCATACAAATGATTAGCCAATAAAATGTGCCTTTACAACAAATGACCCTTCAAGTCAAGCATGTAGGAAAAAGACCCTTAGGACTGTTTTCCAAAAGATGAAACACTTCATTCTTGTCTCCATTTTAGAAACCAAGTTAACTTCTCCCAAGCCAGCATCACATGCATCTCATGCTTAGGCATGCATTCCACCTTTCAACTTTTTCTTAAGTACACTGTACTTCCGAAGCTGAAATGAACATATTGTTGCAGCAATAAAGTGAGTTTCCTGCTCAACTTCTTTCTATTTAACATTTGGTAAGATCCTGCAACTTGCATTTATTCCACAAAGAAATGCAAATAGATGCATCACTAGACATGTAGCCTTAATTGGAAAATAATTCTAACCATATATTACCAATCCATTTCAAAGGTCCCTCCTTTGTTTGCACATCAACATCAATATGTGAATCATCCTGAACCACATCAATCATGAAACCTTTATTTCCATCCCTGCCATTTTCTTTTTCCACCTTCTCCTTCAGCTTTGGTGGAAGCAGTGCTAGATTCAAATTCCAACACCTTTAAGCAAGATTCCCTTGCTTATGGCAGTAAGTGCAACACACGTGCATCCTTTTGATAGCATGATTTGCCTTGCTCTGTGGACCTTTGGCTGCTTACTTCTTTTCCTTCAAAAGTTTCCTATATGCGGCCATCCTCTTCCAACATCTAGAAACATAATGGTTATCCAAACCACAAACGGAACATGCAATTCTTTTTCCATGCTTTACAAAATCAAAAGGAAGGTGTTTAGGACCAGATTTATACCTGCCTTTTTCACCTTTATTGCCTTCATGAGGAGCTGAAGCAAATGAAGAAGTGGCTCCCTTTGGAATACCATCACTTTCTTCAAGGCTGTCAGAGTTTCCACAACTCTCAGGTTCAAGTGTGTGCTTCTGAACATCTGCATCATGCGAATGATGTTTCGAGCTATCACGTTCCTCCTGAATACAATCTTCACACTTCTGAGGTAAAGGACCTGCAATGCAACTCTTTTTTGGAATTGTTTCAATGGCCTTCATGGCAGCTTTGGAATTCTCTCCATAAGTCTGTCCATAGCCAAGACCCAAATGCTTAGGCCTTTCCTCAACCATTATTGGCTCAATAATACCTTGTGCATATTTTCCCAATCCTTTTCCCTCATAACCCATCTTGGACATTAGCTTGGAACCTATGCCTCTGGTATGTTTTTCAAAAGAATCAATATAAGCATTCTTAGAAGAATTTGAAGACAAACAGGAATGGTTTACCTCTTATTCAAGATGATACTTGGCTAAGGCTTCTTTTGCAACAAAGAGTTGTGACTCTAACTCATGCATCCTTTTCAGTTTCATACTTGCAATATGAAGTTGCCTCTCCATTTCCAACAACTTGTCAGAAAGCATATGCTTCTCTTCCTCCACAGAATTCAACTGCTCTCTAAGTATGTTGCTCTTCCTTCCATCCTCATACATTTCTCTCACCATATCCATCATGGTGGACAAATCTTGCTTCGTGTCTCCATTAAAGGAACTTCAGGAGCAAGAAGAATTTGAGAACTCACTTGTAGAAGTTGTCATTTTGAAAGAACTTCAAACAAGATTATTAAAGATCTTATCCAATAGCCTCTTGCAACTACCTTTTGTGCTTCAAGGATTGCCTTGAGGTCCTTTGGGATAGAAAAATGCCTTCAACTCTTCTTCCTTCTTGTCATTCCTGGACTGAGCTATCAATAGCTTTCCCTTCACCTCTGCAAACACAAGCAATAGTCAGTCTGCAACCAAGCATATAATCAATGAGGCAATCAATCCTTGACTGTCAAAAAACCTTTCAGACAAGCAATCTTTGCCCTGTAAATCAAGCATTATGTTACAACCTTCTTTGAATGTGGGATTAATCAACCTTAAGCTCTGATACCACCTGATCTGAAAATGGGGTTCTTAAGCTTCTTATCAAACTTACAAGAACCTCTCCCACTTCCAAAGCTTTAAATGTTCCCCAAGTCTTAATGATTAACCAATGTGGGATTAAAAAATGCTTGAAAATATGGGTGTATGCTTGTATTTGTTTTCAGTTGATTATTTACTTTAAAATTTGTCATTTGTGCTGATATGGGAAGGTACTTAAACTAATATATAAATGCATATAACAGGAGTTAAAGCAGCAATAAAAACAAACACATAAGACAATAATATAACATGGAGTTCACCCTGATATCTTGGGCTACATCTCCTTGATCTCTAATCAACTCGATTAGGCTCTCTGGGATTATGGAAATAGTTCTTTTACAAGTGCCTACACTTAACTCCAATGTTTTATACAGGAAAATTGGGCTCAGAACACCATCTTATCCCTTGGATCTTGGAGCTCTTCAAATTTCTAGCTCTAGCTCTGGCTCTTGCTTTGGTTGTGGCTTTCACTCTAGCTCTGGCTCTGTGGCTGTGACTCTGATTCTGACTCTCAGCTCTCGCTTCTGGCGCTCACTCTGGCTCTTGGCTCTGACTATGGCTTGCGGCTCTCTGCTCTGGCTTTCCTAAGCTCTTTCGCTCGGGCTTCGCATGCCTTTGTGAATCGTTCGACCTCCAAGTGACTCCAACAACAATATGCTGCTGTCAATTGAGCTTTTTGGCATTTCCACTCAACCTCCGAGTGACTCCCCAGACTCTCTATGCATTCAACGTCTTCTCACTGTTCACTTTTTTTCTCCTCCTACTTTATTCTCTATCTGTTTGTGGCTCTTAGAACCATTTCGTTCCCCGACTGTTTGTTTCCTCTCCCAATTCTTCGGATCGCCTACCTCTGTGCTGGAATTCCTTGCTCTGCGTCATCATCACTGTAATGCTTCATAGAGAGGTGGCCACTTTTCTCCTCATGAGTTGAGCTAGCTCTTCCTCAAGCGGTTCGTTACTTTGGTTACTCTGTGGAAATGATTCATCTGCCAACTCAGCAGCCCAATCAGGCTTCAACCTTTATGTGCCGAAGCTTATTTTCTCCATCAAATCTGGTTTCCCATCGGGCGCAATCTCTTCCGTTAGATTTGGGGCCTCCAAATGCTATAGTTATCGCTCTTATCGCGTGGTTGACTTGCTCAGATGTTAGCCCGCGATGAGAGCGGTTTTCTCTCTCATCTGTTGGACACGCATCAATCACTGTATGGCATCGCTGGGTCCTCTGACAAACCCGCTTACTGCCTGAAATGCCTTTGATATTCTGTCGGTTTTGGAGCGCGGGACCCACCTATTGTTTCAATGCTTTTTCCACGGTTTCTTGGATTTCCTTGTGACCAAGCGCTCGGGGCTTTACCATTTCGAGGGGTTTTGCCAAGCAAAGCACGGATTGCGCATAAGAGACAACCTCCATTTTCTGCACTAAGTCTCCTAACTGCCATTTTCGCACCATGCATAGTCCCCATGGGCCACTAGTTAATGCGCTTTGAGCGAAGGTCCTTGTTGCTCTGTGCTGGCTGCAAATTGTCATTGTTTAGAGGTTATTTCTGATAGGCTTCGACATCCATAAGACTTTAAACTCCGGTATGAGCTTTTACAGAGTTCGGGTAGCTTTAAGAGAGTTTAAGGATCCAAATTCAGATTAGTGGGAGTTGTAGAAAGCTTATGACACAGTCCATGGGACTGTGCAAACGGTTGCTATCATGCAACAGTGGGCTAAAATGAAGGAGGCCCATGCTCTCAAGGCACAAGTTGACGTTGTGCGACAAAAGGAGGCAATGCTTAAGGAATGCATCTAGCCTTGGATTGATGAAGCATTCACAGTCTCCACAGCCATAGAAGGAAAGATAGTGCACATGCAGGCAATATGTGATCCCGAATAGGTAACTCCAAGTGATACGGATGCATCAACAGCTTGTGTAGAATAGGTACAGAAGCTAGCGGCCGAGTGCATTGCAAGCACAAGCGACGCGCTGAAATTGTTGACCCACCTTCGCAAGAAGGTTACCGCACCAGTCAAGTGACTCGGGACGAGTCATGATGATTGTGTTGGGGGATTGTTGGGTAGCAGAGGGCCCGCATAAAATTTTTAGGGCTCAAAGCCCGCAATTTTGGGAAAGGTATGGTAAGGAGTCCGCTAAGTGCGCAGAGCGTGAATTGTAAATGAGTCAAGTCAAAGGATTGTCCACCCAAGAAATAATATAGAATAATAGAAAGTAAGCTAGCTTGCCCATGGTTTGCAGACCATGGTAATGTATAAATAGAGCGAGGCTCTAAGGGTAGAAAGTAGTTTTTGGTATGTATATTTTGGGATCTGGAATTTAATGGGTTTTTAATAATGAAGTTTTGAAGCATCTGTAAGTCTGAGTCAAGGGTGTTGGTAGGTAGATAGAAGCTCTGCAGTTGTGTGCATAGAAGCCTAGTTGAGTCCGTAACTGTGTGCGCAGACCCCTGCAGCTGAGTCCGTAGGGCAGATCTGGATGTATTGGTGGAAGAATTGAATAAAGATAAGTTGATTATGAAATTTTGTGTTAAATATGAACTATTGTGGATTTGGCTACTTTATAGTTGATGTAACTGTTTTATGCGTGTATGCTTATGTTATAAGTTTCTGCAAATCTATATCTATTCTGGATGCGCGAACTGGTTATTTCTGTTAAATGTTTGCTTAAAGACCATAAAAGGTAGATCTAATCTATAACTGCACATTAATAAGTATTAAGGAATTTCCTGGGTCCAAATCTACGTGGAGCAGAGTGGCGCAAAGCCAAAAAATGGTGTGCGAACCTCCCAGACCACATCAAGACATCCCAAGGGTGTGGAAACCTTGTTCCAGCACCCTCCTCTGCTATCTCGGGTGAGACCTCAATTCGTGCTCCATGTGGTGTTGCAAAAAGGGCCGTTAGTTGTGGGATTTGTTTGGCTAAATAACTCTTCTGAACCTAGATCAGGCCCATATAAGCAAACAACCATACAAGCTCTCTCAGTTGAGGTTCCTCCGCAATGGCTACAAGATGATCATGGACCTCTTGAACCCTGGTGAGGAAGGGATCTATGCCTTCACCGTTCTACATACTAATGCTTCTCAGCTTCTCCTGCAAGAACATCTTCCTCTGCTCGGAAGAAATCTAATATAGTTGGCTGAGAACATCCCACATTTCCTTGGAAATATTCTTTCCAAATACATGCGAGACTATATGGTCCCATATTCCATCCAGGATCAACCGATTTTCCATCACCATCTCTCTCCTCTATTCCTTTAGTTGATTTTCATCCTGAGGAAATGCCACCACATCATATACATAAGCTTTCAAGTTATGTTCATCTAGTAGGAAGGACATCATACCTTCCAGATGACAAAGTTGGAGGATCCCTCCAACCTATCATGATCTCTAAGCCCGACTATGGCCATCTCTGAATTTGGTCGAAAATCTCCCTCTTTCCTGCTGCTTGGTTGTTGAGTCTGCTACATGCACTCCCTTCGGGAGTGAGAAATTCTGCTAGAGCTCTTGCTAATTTACAACTGAAAAATCAGATTTCTAAAAATTGAAACCTCTTCAAAGAAATTTTCTTTGTGTGTGTCTTTCTCTTCCACCTCGCAATGATTCTGCTACTGCAAGTTTTATTGTGCCCAAAAAAGGTTCTTCCCAAAAAAAATACTTGACTGTTGCTCCCTCTTCCTGCTAGAATCACTCAACTGGCAAGATGAATTTTTCTGCCAACCTCCATAGAAAAATCGAACTTCCCCAAGTAACTCAAGTTGTCTGGCTTAGGCTCTACAAAGCCTCTAGAAATTCATTCAGCTACTCCCTTTGAACACATAATTTATGCTTCCCCTTTTGATCAAAATCGCTCTGATACCATGTGAAATTTTCAGCTCTATTGCAGCAATTGGAAATTATTATTCTAAATGTAAATTAATTAATAGTGTCATTTCGCATACAAACAATGAATAATTCACAACTGCAATTTTCACCAAATTAAATTCTGCGGAAGGTAAATTGGAAACTGAGAAAATACTAACACACAAAAAAAATTGACTTAGTTATTTTTGGACAAATGTCCCCGCAAAAACCCAACTTGGGAAAACCAATGCAACAACTAAGGGTTTTAATTATTATGAAGCAGTGAAATTTTTTGAGTATAAATGATGCCTAAATTTGGCAATCTTAAAAAGAAAAATGCTCGCAAAAAATTAGTGAGGAATTTTCCTCACCCCACAAGCAACCCGAGTTTTGACTACTAGCTTTAAGTGAGTCATGCAAACATCCTTTGCACAAGCCTGCATCACCCTAGCGTTGTCCCTTCCACACTCTTCCTAAAACAACTTCTCTCCAAGACATCATGTCTACCACTGACTAAGAAACTGTCTCTCTAGCCTTTTGGAACACTTTCCAAACCTTTAGAATTGAAACCCAACTTCTCTCCAGCAAAATCGAATTGCTTCTAGAGGCTTATATGTAGCCCTTGTGCAACCCCTCTATAGCTATATGTGCCTCTCTATAATGTACTCTCTGGAACTGGAAAATCTTCCTTGGGATCATTGTCTGTGCTTCCCTTCTCTAGCTTCAACTCTTCTAACAACTGTTGTTGCACTTTGGAAAATTGAACTGCCCAAGGAAATCGATCTCAAGTGTGTGTTCATCATCTACCCATCGACCTCCTCTTATCATCTCTAGTTGGGACTCCAACGACTAAGATTAAAAAATAATCATTCGTTGAGATCATTCCTGGATCAATCTGTGTGAGTTTCTAAATGATTCACACCTTTCTCAATTAACACTGATTAATTGATCCCTTTTCTTAAGTTTAGACTTAGGAATATTTAAAAATAGGCTAATAAACTAATTGAGACACTTCTAGGTGGAATTTCCATAAACAATTTATGGGTTATGGAGAACTTTTGTGTTTTAGCCTCTCGACAAATATTCGAAACTAGAACATCTCCAATGCTACAAAAACTAATAGGGTATTGTTGCTTACACATCAAAGCCCACTCATGGGAGAAAAAAGGCTTGCTCTCTACAAAATTATTGTCTTTATTCGACTACATTCCACCATCCGCAAAGAGTGAGATGGTGCAGTGGTTAAGGACCTATCCAAGAGATATATTAGGTGGGATATTTGAGGGGGTGTAAAAAGATACATCTCAAATAAGAAATATGCATGGAGTACAAAAGGACATAGCCCTAAAGATATTGCAACAGCTATAAAGGTCTTATCAATTTTAAATGAAGCCATTGTTGGAAAAAGGAGAAAATAATTATATTCTTCTTATTTTTACAAAGGAAAATCTCAGTGGGGGATATCTACAACACATCCTCTATAGCCTTGTGGACGATGAAATTAGCCCTGAAATAATACAAACCAAAGATGTATGAGACATATATATTTGTATTCACCACACTAGTGCAACTGAATATTAGACAGCGAATTTTAAGGGTGGTCTAGATTGGAGATCATGTTGGAATCAGCATCTCAATCAAGTGTTGGAAACGAAAATCGAATTGTTTTACACTTTGCATATGATAATGTTGAGGTGAAATATGCTTTGTGTAAATAGTCAGATGAGTGGTAGGACAAAGATATCTATGTGGGTAGCACGGGGAGATGGAGCCATCACTAGAGTTGGAGGATGATGCACTTTCCTTTAGAAGAAGATGATGCATTTGTTGTTCAAAAGAAAGGCAAGGGACAAAAGTCTGAAAATGCAAAAGTTAAATGCAATAAAGAGTGCACAACTAGTGATGTGATAGAGTTTGATCACAAACATGATGAAAACGACGTGTGATGAGCTTGAATCTGCAAATTCTCTACAGGACAAGGGTGACATATTTCGTTTGGGTAATTTGGATATTCAAAATAAAAATAGAGGATATTTCCACTATAATGCAAGACCAAGCTTCATAAAAGAGAGTCAAACTCTATTTAATCTTCGCAGGTCTCCGGACAACAAAATTTGGATGCACGTTCTGGACAATTGGAGGTGAATTTCAAAAATTCGTGAAATGGGTTTCTTGCAGAATGGCCCTAATTGATTTCCACATAGGCAGATTTGAAAAATTGCAAACCATTTGAGGGATTTTACTGGTTCTTTCAAGGAGTATGCATTTAGTCTTGAAAATGGCTATCACATGTTGTTTTGCATTTATGAACCAATTCTTTGTTGTGGAGCGCCATTGCCCCTAACATGAGCTATGAAACAACAAGAGACTCGAAAAGGAGAGAAGGGAGTCACAATTATTTTGGCGAAATATTTTTGTAATTTTGTAGTAACAGGGCTCAAGCTATAAATCCTGATGGGTGATGTGAATCGTTAAATACACGAGATCTTGATAAGTAAACTCTAATCTATGCATCGAGGTACCTCAAACATGGCATATTAATAATTTATGGTCCATACTCGGCATGTATTGATATTTGATAGAGCTTTTAATGCCTAAAATTTGGGGATTTCAAGACCAACCATTCAAGAAATAGAGGTGATTCCTCATACCAAGAAAGTTAAGTGTGAATCATTATGCTGGTAAGAATAATGAGAAGGTTGATCCGAGAAAAAAATGCATATACTGAAAAATTTAGTTGTAAACGCAACCTTGATGTTGTTGGAACGTGAACGCAACCTTGATATGTTGGAACGTGTGTAGTTTTTCTTGCTTTATTATTTCTGCTTACGACTTTATCTGGTGATAACTTATTGATAAAAACATAAATTTTATACACAAAATAGATGAGTTGTGGCTCTTTTATTGATCACACAAAAACTTGAAGATTACAATGAATTTGGTGAAAGGTATTTAAACATTTTCCTAAAATAACTTAACTATTGATCACACAAAAACTTGATAATTACAATGAACCATGTGAATGATTACAATGAACACAGTGAAGGGTATTTAAACATTTCCCTAAAATAACTTGACATGTGCACACTTACTAGATTCAACCTTTCCAAATATAGAGTGAACTCAAACTGCTAATATCAAACTCAACCTAAGTCACACTAACTCAACTTAACTCATACTCTAAATCTAAAATGCACTCCTATATGAGAGTAATTATTATTTCTAAGATTTCTTTGGTGACAACCTACAAACCTGTCATGGATAAGCTCACTCTTGATGATGCATATTTAATAAAGAACAATGAATTGCAGAGTGTTCTAGAGTACGGTCTTAGTGTTCTGGTTGGCACCCTTCCTACCTGATGATTATACACGAGAAACATCTCATTAAATTTCCTGGGAAACATCTCATTAAATTTCCTCTCGAGTTGAAAAACAAGAAGTAGAGCCACACTTTAGAATAAATTACATTAATGAAGTTGGTTAGAATATAAATTACATTTTCAAGTCGATTGTTGCTTTATACTGAGTTGGAATCTCCATAAGTGCAGCAAGAGAAAATGTGGCTCCTTTTGTAGATTGAGCGAGATGGATGCAACTTCCAAATCATATATATATATATATTCGAAGGATCATTGCGCCCCATTAGAAAGGTGACCATGTGAAAGTAGAACCGGTGACTCAAAAAAAGACATAAAATATGACGAGGTAAGAAGCATATTGATTGCTTGGGGCTAGTTAATCACTCCTTTTGTGTCATAAGGTGCTTCTTTGTAAACTTCAGTCCCCGATACAATGCATCTTTAAATCTCAAAACTTTAAAGAAAAAATGTTAGAACTAGAAAAACACAATAATCTTAAAAATTTCTTGTAATGTCGGTTGATTAGGCCACGGCTCAACTATTGATCTATAATATATTAACCGTTCTGTTTAAAAAAATAAATAAATGGTTGATTATAGAAAACTCCAATAAAACCAGCACCAATTGAGTGGAAGTAACACTTCGAGGGGGCAGCCCTGTCGAAGTTTAACGTGGGCAGGGTCCCGCGTTCGATGGTTTCATCAAATCGTGTATCCACTAGATTAAAGACCCAGATTTAACGCGGGACCTTATGCTATATTTTCAAAACCACCAAGGGGTCCTACAAATCCGTTAGTGGTTTCTGATGTATGCATGATGATAGTCGGGGCCGGACCCTTCACTTCATCTTTAAAGCATTGGTTTATATATATTTCACTGGCAGGGACAAAAAGCCTAATACACAATATATTGTAAATATTTTATAAGGACGAGACTTCATTTATGAAAAAGGGTTTTAATTTTATATTTATTTTGATATATGATATTAAAATTATAAAAATATTTGTATAAAAATGGGTTATATTTTAAAAAGCCTCATTATTGTTTTGGAAACCTTTTAAAACAATTTTATAACTGTTACCGTATGATTAAGATAGATAATTTTAAAGGGAAGAAAATGAAAATTTAGAGTTAAGAGTGGGTTTGGAGGTTGGGAGTTTCACCATGTAATGATGAATTCTCTTAGAAGCTAGTTAATAAAATATTAGGTCAATTTTAATTATTTTTGGTAAATTGCAATTTCAGGTTGTATTTTGTTTTCACTTATGGGCTTAGTATTTTATGTTGTGTTTTTCTTCTACCGTAATGGATTTATGTATCAGCAAGGTCATTTAAATCAAGATTATGGATTTACCCATATGGTTGTGTATTATAAATGGTACCTATGTTTTGATTTAAATCCTTTAATGGGTGCTCCACCATTTCCAAAAATTCATTCATATTTTCTGCTTCTTTCATTAATCTCACTCTCAGGTTTTAGAACTTGAATTCCATCTATCTCAAGTTTTAATCATGCCCCTTCTAAATTGCCTCTTGTCATCTCGTAAATTTAAAACTGCAACCCTCAATGACATGGTCATTCTGGTTGTACATGATGATTTTGTGAGCTAGAATATTCATTACATCCCTCATGATCTTGCTTTGACTAGTCATTAAAAAAAGTTTTCATTATATTTTTATAGATGTCCTAGGAACTGACCTCCTACAACTAGAGGTCGTCTCCAAGGAAAAACATTAATTGACATCATTGCATGGGAACAGAGAAACAAAGATCAATTTTCCTAGGTATTAATATCTATTTCTTGATAGAGAATAAGATTTAGACACTGAATATTGGTTGTTAATCATTCTTCTAGCAATCCCACTTGCAAAGATTTTACTAAAAAAAAATATTGCAGATAGGAAAATGAAGAAATGGCGTAATGAGGGTTGAATTGAGACTCTTGGTGTTTAAATCCCTAGAGATATTGGGATGCAGTATTATAAGTCCCTCTATGCAAAAATAAGTGTTCCCTACCTGATGTGCAATTGTTGTATAGCTAGTGGGTGAAGAAAGGGTAGCCTTGAGACACCTTATTTTTGCTAATAATATTGTTTTAATCCCTTGAGTGGATGGCAGTTATAAGTGAGTGAAGTGGTTCATTTTGTTTATTTGATTTTAATAGTTGGTGGGTGGAGGTGAGGCAGCCTCGAGACACCTCATTTTAGTTGATAATGTTAGTTTAAAATTCCTCTAAAAGAACTCTACCTCAAGCTCTGGAATCTGGCTCGTTGAAGAATGTAACTAGGTTCGGTCTTCATAATTGTACTTGAAGTCAAAATGTGTATATTTGTCAAAAGAGAGAAAAAAGATTTTTTATTATTATTGAATTGACTTGTTAAAGAATGGGTTTCATGCTTCGGTCAATTTTCATAGGTCAAACCTCCATTGTAGGCTTTAGGATTGTTTATTTGAGTCAAAGTCATTTTCTTGATTGGTCAAAGACTCCTCCATCAAGTCTCCTTAATGTCAGATTCAAATAGATCGTCATTAAGTTGGCTACATTTAACTGGACCCAAGTCGGCCTCAACATATATGGAGATACAACCCTTCAACGAAGTCATGTCAGCCCATTACACATGAAGATGCATATATATGTGAGTATAAGGTCTTCACATTAGACCACCACAGAAGTTCAGATTAATTACAGAGACAAGCTTCAGTGATATTCTCGACATACCTTTCTGAGATAGTATGTGGATTATAGTGGAGACTAAATTTTGACTCGGTGCTACTTCAGTCTCACAGTTTCAGTGCCATTTTAGTTTGGAACTATTACAATTACCTTAGTTCGGAGCTATTACAGCGACTTCATTTCGATGATATCACAATAACCTCAGTTCAAAACTGTTACAGTGACTTCAATTCGGTGGTATCACAGTGACCTAATTTTGATGCTCCTACAGTGATAAGGTCTCAGTGCCATTATAGTGATAAGGTCTCGATGCAAACACATTGAAAAGAATTTGGTGCTAACACAATGACATGGATCTTGGTATGCAAACACAGTGAAAGGAAGAACAAACAAGGATGACTTGATGAAGGAAGTCTCTAGTCTAGTTTGTAAGAGTCTTGGTTGTCTCATCTTGAATCTACTAAAGGAATAATTTTGACCGAGTTTTCCCCTAGAGTGGGTTTTTCCCTTGCAGCATGCCTACATCTTGTGTTCTCTTCTATTTTTTGCTTGGCATTAGTCTTGATGATAAGAAAAGATAGTTCGAAAGAACAAATAATAATAACGAAAAAAATCACAAGATAATGTCATAATAAGAGAAATCGTTTAACTTCCACACTTTGAATTTGTCAACACGGTATCAGAGCTAAGGTCATGATCAAAGGTAGTTTGAAGATCACTTATGCATCTTTGAAGTATTCTCAGTGAAAGGTTCATAGCTTAAGGAAATCTCTAGGCCCATAAAATTAAGATTACAAAGAGCAAGTTCAGTCCTTTCAAGACACCTTGAAGAAGGAGGATTTCAGTATATCTTAAAGAGAAAGAGCAACAAAAATTTCACAGTGAAAAGGTCAAATCATTTTAGAGAGAAAGTTACGATGGTCTTACAATCTAGAAGAAATGTAAATTCGCTCCACCAGAAAGTGATATAATCCACTAAAACAAGTGAAGTTCAGACCAAATTTCAATGAGGAATTCGTAAAATTTGCAATGATGAACTAGAGATATCTAGTATCACAAGTATAAGGTAAGTACAAGCCTCAACAAGATAGTTCAAATTAGTTTCGGTGAAAATCACAAGGAGACAAGTTCAATCATTGAGTACGTATAATCTCATAAGTAAATGAGGATTATAGTATGATTGAGACAACTCGATCACTTCATAAATTGGGTTCATAGTTTTTCAATGAAATCATAGTCACAGTCATGACTTTGATATAGAATTCAGAAAAAGGATCAGGCTCAGTGATATGTTTATAGTTGAAGCACTAAGTGCTTAAGAAATGATAAGGTCAAAGCAATGAAAAAGTATATTATGTATTCCACTCGTTGAAGGAATGAAACTTGGTACAACTGCCTATAGAGATCTATCAAGTACAAGAACAAGGAACCAACTAAAGGAAATCAAGTAAGTATTCCGTACTCAACAAGATACACTTGAAATAAGTCTAATGAGCTATCTAATTAGAGGTACGTAAATACAAGGTACGCTTTTAGATTTGTAATATATTTAATCTTAGATGGTCCTAGTTTACAATTAGTCTAGGGTAAAAAAAATGTAATCTGTAGATAACATACAAGAACCTTAATCTTAATAAGTAATCTAGGATGTCAAGAAAAATTCCTAATATTGATTGGAGAAAGGAATAGCTTGATTTTCAATATCATAGGATTCCAGCCTCCATGATTATGTATAAGATCTAACTTGAGAAATTCAATCATGTTATCGGTATCACATGTTTTGCTTGTAAGTATGTATTACAGGTATAAAATATCATGGCTCAATATAGAAAAGACACTTCAAGGAATCTTCCAAGGTTTGTCAATCTCCAGGTATGTCTTAGACTATACACCTTATAAAAACTCTCTTAATATAAAAGGTATGTTCATCTTTGTAATTCACATTACATTACTAACATCGTTATGTCTAGTTTTCTTGAATCATAAAGATTATTGTTTAGGGTGATTCATCACTTGATAAATCTACCCTCCTTGCATCCTTGATTGTTCTTATAGAACCTTAGACATGTTCTCTAGAAAAAACTAACTTAAGGGTATGCTAATGTTAATGTGTGAAACCCTAACTTGCCTAGGGTTATTGGAAATGCTATTTAAGTTTCTGATGATAATGTCATGTTTGGGGTTTTAACATGATCATGAAAATACTAACTTGTTAGGGTTGAATGATGTTGTTTGAAATCCTAAACCTTTGGTGGTTTTGGTAATGTAGGGTTTTCTTTGTTATGTTATGAAACCCTAGATCTTTAGGTTTTGGTTGGGTCTATAAGCAAAACCTTTTTATGTAAGGTCCTAGGAATGAAACCCTAGGTATATGTCCATTCGTTGAATCCCTAACCTGGTCTAGGTCGGTCTATGTTTAATGTATTTCCTGACATATGATGTCCTTATGCCTGATAATGAATTCCTAGATATGTGTGCTTAACCTAATTATTAATGGTCATAAGTTGTAGGGTTTGGAAACAAGCCCTAGTTAAAGTTTGATATTCTACGATGATGTTGTTTGGGAAATCTAGGGTTTTGCATCTAAACCCTAATAGTAGTGAAATTATCTAGTATGTGTGATATGACCATCTGGAATATATGAATCTATATAGTGATTGTTGAGATTGTGTAAATGATAAATGTAGGTTTTACATCAAACCCTAGTAGAAGCCAGTTATGTTGTTGATTAAGTTGTGATCGGTTTTGATTGTTGAAGCTCATGTATGAAATCTAGGATATGTATGAAATCCTAGTGAGGAATCTAACATATAAATTCTGATAGTTATTAGACACATTACTTGTTTGAATTGTTTCTAGGGTTTTCTATATGAAATAACTTGTCATATCATTGAAATAATACTGAAACCCTAGATGAGTTTAATATTTTGAGTTGTTGATGTGATTTAGGGTTTAACTAAACCTAGGCAAGAAGTTGAAATATATTCTCTTGCTAATTATGTTTGTAAAGTCTAATGCTTCTGTTATTATATTTTTTGATATGGCTAACTTCATGCTTCCATAGTTTTGGTTGTATTTTTTATCTAAGTTGTGTAGGTAAATCATCTTCAAGATGGTGAAGATGATCACAAGTAAAGTTGATGTGATAAGCTTGATATATGAATGAATCTGATAAGAAGGATGGAAGCCATGAAATATTCTCCAATGTCATAAGAAGTTGATCTCCCTAAGTTAACAGGGATCCTAGATAGAAGAGATCTCCCTGAGATTAAGAGGGAGCCTGGAGGGAGGGCATATCATAATTTTAATTGGAGAATGCATTTTGTGTTGAAAATAGCAACAAGGAATGTTAAATGGAATTTAGAAATTTCAATTTAATTTGTCCTTGAATTAAATTGTGAATTAAAACTGTAATTATTTTCTCATAGCAACTTGTAATAGTTAACTAAGTTAAGTTAACTTAGTTAACTAAGTTAAGTTAACTTAGTTAACTTAAGAATTTCAAGTTGGAAGTCTTTCTGAGGTCATGTATATGTTCTCCCTAAGTTTTAGGGGTCCAGGATGAGTTTAATTGTGAGTTGTAATTAGATAACTCAGTTTACTGAGTTATGTTCAGTTAATTTAGTTCTAACTATTTTTGGAACTAATAGAGAGTTAACATTCAGTTGGTGCACTAGTGCATCCACTAACGCTACTCTAGTTAACTGAAGATTCCCTCATCAGAAACTCATGCATGTCCGTTCAAAGAAAGACCCGGTTGATACTGGAGTGCAGGGACAATGTACTATTGATTGTATGATTTACTGAGTTGTAAATATCATGCATGCAATTAGAGAAGGATCTAATTTTGGATTGTGTAGTTATGGATGAGGATTTTCCCTTTAAATACGGGCTAATTCGCTCAGGAATTGTTTAAGGAATTAGAAGCTTAGGAGGTTGGAAATTTGGCTAAGTATTGGCCAAAGGAATTCAATCAGATAGTGGATAGGAAATACTTGTGCAAGTTAAGCTCAAGGCTGAGCAGAGCATATTGTATTCATCCAAATTCTTTGACTAAGGGCGCAAGAAAATATGGTCTTGGAGAGCTGTAGAATTGGCTAATTTTTGGCCAAGAGCTTGCTTGTGAGTTGAGAGAGTTGAACATACTTGTGCGGAATTGTTCTAGTGAGAACAAGCTTTGTATCTTCACTCATATTTCTGATATATGCAATACAGATAGCAGGGTTTTGAGCAGTGGCTTTCCCCAGATACATCTTGTGTTATGTGCCATTGATTTATCTTCTTCTTGTTCATATTGTTTTCATCGATCTAATGGCTTCGACTGGTTGAAAGTAGAAGTAGATTCTTGTCCTGTGCTTTAGTACATTTCACTAGCTTGTGAATCTACATGATTTTCTACATTTTGGAGGATATGTTGTTTTATGTGAAGTAGGAAAGAAAATTTGATTGAGGAATCTTCTGTCAAAGATTCAGTTAATAGTCCTACTGTGATAAGTTGATAAGCAACATCTAGAATGAGGTTTGTATTTTTTTATGAACATGTGAAAGTATATTATTGATTAGGTTTGTGTTTGTATAGGTAATTCTCTAGAAGTTTTTTGATAGCATGTTGGTTATTGTTGATGAGAGCTTACCAATCATTTTGATCGGGAGAGATTTATCCTTGATTTATTGGATCAAGGAGTGTTGAGGCTTTGTGATGAAGCATTGCCTGGGAGGACATCTGGCCGACACTTTGTGTTGATGTCTAGATCCCGAAGTAGGAAGGGTTGTTTGGTCATAGAGCTTTGACCTCGGATACACACCTAGATACCTGGGTTGATAGTTACAAAGTAAGCCTGACGGTACCTAGAGAGGCTGAAAGATTTAGTCCATTTTAGTCCCACTCGGATAGATTTCATTGGTCAGGAATCTAGTATGTGGCATTGCGGTGCTTAAGTTGTTGATAGACCATTGGATAGATTGCCCTGGTTAGGAATCTAGTCCGTGGCATTGTGGTGCCTAAAATTCTTCATAGATGACGTGTTTTGAGATCTTCCATGTACCTTTATGGTATATGTAAATATGAATACCTCACTAGTTAAGAGGGAGTGTTGAAGCATGTAACTAGGTTCAGTCTTCATAATTGTATTTGACAAAAATGTGATATATTTGTCAAAAGAAAAGAAATTTTTATTATTATTATTATTGAATTGACTTGTTAAAGCATGGGTTTCATGCTTGGGTCAATTTTCATAGGTCAAGCCTCCATTGTAGGATTTATGATTGTTTATTTGGGTCAAAGTCATTTTGTTGATTGGTCAAAGACTCCTCCATTAAGTCTCCTTATTGCCGACTTCAAATAGATCGTCATCAAGTCAACTACATTTAACTGAACTCAAGTCGACCTCAACGTATATGGAGACACAACCCTTCAACGAAGTCATGTCGACCTATTACACATGAAGCTAACTATATAATTGAGTATAAGGTCTTCACAAACACCACCACATAAGTTCAGATTAATTACAGAGATAATTTTGGGTAACCACAAAGACAACCTTCAGTCATATTCTCAACATACCTTTCTGAGATAGAATGAAAATTCTACTGGAGACTAAATTTCAACTCGGTGTTATTTCAGTCCCACAGTTTTAGTGCCATTTTAGTTTGGTGCTATTACAGTGACCTCAGTTTGAAGCTATTACAGTGACTTCAGTTCAATCATATCACAGTAACCTCAGTTCGGAGCTATTACAATGACTTTAGTTCGGTGGTATCACAATGACCTCAATTTGGTGCTCTTACATTGATAAGCTCTCAGTGCCATTACAATGATAAGGTCTTAGTTCCATTACAATGATAAGGTCTCAGTGGTATTACAATGGTGATGTCTCAGTGCAAACATAGTCACAAGAATTTGGTGCTAACACAGTGACATGGATCTTGGTACGCAAAGACAGTGAAAGGAAGAAAAAAAGGATAACTTGATGGAGGAATTCTCTAGTCTAGTTTGTAAGGGTCTTGGTCGTCTCATCTTGAATCTACTGAAGGAAGAATTTTGATCGGCTTTTCTCCTAGAGTGATGTTTTTCCCTGGTAGCGTGCCTACATCTTGTGTTCTCTTCTATTTGTTGCTTTGCATTAGTCTTGATGATAAGAAAATATAATTTCAAATAATGAATAATAGTAATGAAAAACATCACAAGATAATGTCATAATAAGAGAAATCATTTAACTGCCACACTTTGGATTTCTCAACATGGCCCAAGAGTGAATACTACAAGAAAGGCTTGGTTTTAGTGTGCCTAAGGTTGGCAAAGAGTTGAAGTCACAATGTAAGTTGTTGAGCACATTTTATTAGATAAGTATACTCAAGCTTTGCACCTTAAATTTCATGCATATGTTAAATGTGTGGGATTTAGGTATGTTTTGGTATTGTTTCAATGTGTTGGTCCAATGCTTGTAATATGTTTTGGAATGTGATTTTCTTAATGCTTGAAGAATGTTGGTTTCCTATGTTATCCTTGAGTGATTGAATGGATGTTGGCATGCATTCATGAGTTTGTTTTTTGCTTATCATTAGCCAAAGAGGCCTGCATATTTATGGTCTATCATGATCTTGAAATTTGTCTAATGAGCATCAATGTAAATGAATATAAAAATCTATGTTGTGTTTGTTATGAAACTAGAAGCTATGGCTTTCAAATCCTTATTTTATTAGTGCTAAGCTCAAGAGGTATATTTCTGTGTGTATGTGTCTACTTGCAGGATGGTTCAAAGCCTTTTTAAGCTCAGGAAGGATAGCTTTATTGTGTAATTGTGCACATTATAAGATAAGGAGGGATATCCTTAAGAGCTTTACAGTATACACATATGTGTATGGTCACGCGAAGCTGAGTCCTCAAGACATTAAAGGGTTTGGCCTTTGAATCATAATAGGCCCATGTAAGCGAGCACTGTAGCCAAGTATTGAAGGTTGAAGAACCTAGAATCGTTGGATGTTGTGGAACAATTAGTATTTTCCACGTAACCCCAAAATAATTTCCCCAAATATTTCAAGTGAAGGCCTGCTCATATCTTGCAGGATTTCATTCCTAGGGTGGCGTGGCATTATGGGATTTCAACATGGAAATCTCTTGTTAAATCTTAGTCATTGATATGGTAAAGCATCCCTCATCGTAGGATGGATCCCAAAAGACCTACCCTCGAATATTTTGAAATGGGGTAGGACGGAAACTCCTGGGATTTATTCGCTCAAATGACATGGCATAGTGGGGCCAGGAGCTAGGCATTCGATGTAAAAAGGTGGATGGCCCTGAGCTTTATTTATAATGTTAAAATGCATTTTACCCCGTAGTGGAGGACTAGTGGGACCCACGACTAGCATGGTAGGAAAAATGACCTCAAAGCCACGTGGTGACCTTGGAGGCAGGACATGTGTTAGTCGAATTTGGGGTTTTTGTGGAGCCATGTGGCCTGAAAACGAGTGACACATGGTATACTTAGATTTGAGTCATGTGGAGGGTGATGTCACCCCATGGAAAAGGGTCATTGATGTCACCTTGGTGCCTTGTCCCTAGCGATTTCCTATGGAACCAGATGCAATCCCGCTGGGACTTAATCTTGGAGTGAGGTGGTAGTGGTGGGGCCCATCTACATAGTTGTAAAGGAGTTGTAACCTTAACAAGGTAGTGGAACCAATATCAGGTTGGATAAGCTTGTTAACGGACATGCATGTTTGGACCCAAAGAAGAAGATCAGTCATTGGATGGGGATAATAAGAGTTGTCAAATCCATCAGATGACAACTTGACACTAAACACCTATACTAGTCCCGGACCCAAATACATCTTCATCGTGCGATCTACAACTTCTAATTGTTGATTGATGACATGTGGTTGGAGGGATCGGGGTTCATATGACATAAAGGTAGGGGTTATGGAGCCCAGCTGCACAGGCGTAAGGGAGCGTGGCCATGCGGTTGGTTAGAACTAAGTTGAGGTCATGGGTGGCTAGTTGGCTTCTCCACATAACTCTAGAAGTGTGAATGCCTCGCAAAAGAACATAATCCAGGATGATGTGGCATGGCAGATACAAGCATGCAGTGCTGGCTAATGGCTTTGTTACATGTTGGAGGAGGGTCCATAGGGAAATCCGTGTAACCCTAGTCCTTTCTCCTTGGAATTTTCAACAAAGGAATGCATTAGGATAACAATGGGATTTTATTCCCAAGGTGACGTGGTTGTAGAGGGCTCGTGCCTGTATAACTTTTTTGATATATATGTATATGTATATGTATATGTATATG
>APFE030890598.1:142800-155568 GCA_000404065.3 Pinus taeda | reverse complement strand
TATATATCTTAGTGTGTGTGTGTGTGGGCTTGGTAAACCATGGAATGGGGATAACATGTGATGTGGTATGAACAAGTCAGTAGTTGGGCTCATGCTACCAGATGGTGATGAGGTGGTGATGATGTGGATAGCCACTTGGATGCCACATGCGTACCACATGGATGACATGTTGTGGGTCATGATGATGTGGCACTATTTGATAGGCCAATCTTTCAATGGCTATATCTTTTGATCTAGGAGTCAGATTGAGGAAAATTTTATATTGTTGGAAAGATCTCAATGAGACAAATGCAAAGATGTCATTTGTTTAAAGTTTTAAGGAAGTTGAAAACATCTACAAATTTAGACCCCATCTCAATAACGGGACTTTGGAGGTTGAGTCATCATAGTAATTGCCTCCTTCTACCCTTAGTAAGGGCTAGGGATAGTAGGGGATATGTTACAGAGTGGTACCAGAGTTTCTAGGTTCAACACATGGACCATATGGCCTTTATCATTGAAGAAATTAAGACATGACGTTTTGTGACTCTATTATACATTCAAGTGGTTTGATAATAGCTTGTTGTAGGTGTTTGTTATAACACTACTAGGATGGCTTATATATTGATTATCTGCATGTGCAAAGTGAATGTTAGGTGTACCAGTATAATAAATGGTTATGTGCTAACTTGGGATTGCTTGCAAGTCCTATTATGTATTTTGTAAATGTGAAAAAAAAAAATTATAAGTATGACAGATGCATGTGGTTTTTTAATTAACCCCCTTGAGATTGCAAATGCCATGAATTGTTGGCCTTGGCAAAGAGGTTGAATTTAATGACTACTACTAGCCTTAGAAAGAAGGTTGACCTCTAGAATTGATAATGATGGTTAACATTTTGAAAAGTTTGATCTTCTCTAAAATTTTATAATGGTGGTCTAGGTAAGGAGGTTAACTGTAATTAATGAAAATGATTTTGGTAAAAGACTGATTTTTAAACCTGTGTAAGCATGACTATAAATGAACTGAAATGCTCATGTGCATGAAAATTTTTATTTTGAAAATTATGATGAGATATAGTATGCCTATTTATGTCCTAGATCTTGAGACATGTGACTAATGAATAAATCGAGATATTTATGTAGCTACAAGACAACATGCTTGGTATATCATGGTAGGGAAACAACCAATAATCAATTTTCATTAATGATTCTAACAATTGAATGTAAGTGGAAACACTTATAGAGATTAATACAACAAGAAAAGAGCAGCAAGTTTAAGCTCTCACACACTTGAGGCAACAAGCTATAATTTCGGAAGAAAATGAAGAGGAGGGGGAATTCCCTCAAGACCCTTAGATAAGCATTGGAGGAATTCCTTCTGGAAGAAATTGGATGGGCACTAGCATTGGAGGAATTCCTTCTGGGAGAAATTGGATGGACACCAAAATTTAAAACACTTCCATGAAAGCTTGAAGAAGGCTTGGGTTGGTTGAAGAATCTAAGGTAATTAGGATTAATGTGATTCTTCTTAGCTTGATAACTATTTATGAGGTGTTTTCAATTTTTCTTCTTATTCCAATATTCACTTATTATTATTAGAGTGTGTCTTCTTAAGTTCATCAAATAGCTACCAAAACAAAGAGACAAGAACAAAAGATGTTAGCATTCTTCCAGGGCCAAAACCTCTCCCTCTTGGAGAGGAAAACTCATAATTATTCTTATAGAGATTCCAATTGACGAAAACCAAGACCATGACCCTTGACTTACTATGCCACTCCAAGACCAAGACACCAATCCTCTTCTTTGTCACTTCTAAGTTCATATTTTTTATTATTGCTTCACTGAAGTAATCATTATTGTATTATCGATATCTCATCACCTTGTTGCACCTTCATTAACAATATTGTTGCACTTTTACTGAGATATTCATTCCAACAACGAGATTATCACTGTTGCATCATTGTTACTTTTTCAATGAGATATTCTCCTTGTAATTGTGTCTTCATTAGGATCATGATTATATCAATATGCCAAGGTATGGTTAGTCACTGTGAGATATACCGAGATCATGACTATGATTTTTCTCCCTGTGTTTCATCATCATAGATATGTTTCATTTGTCTAGTATGTTGAGTTAGAGTATAGACTGAGCTCCTCATCATTATAATCATGTCGAGACCGTGACTGTAAACATGCTGAGAGGGTATTATCACTAATGTGATGAGACTGTGTGCTGTTGTGGGATCATCGTGATCCTTTCCATATCAATTGTGCCAAGATTGTAATTGTGATACTCATCTGAAAAATACACACACTGCATCATTACCTTACTGTGGCATACAGAAACCCTTCTTGTAACTGCGATCCGAAATTCTTGTACCTTGTGAAAGACCTCCAAAATTTCAAACAAATCCGAGTTCTGTATTCTTGTGGTTGACCAAGATTCCTGCACCATTCGAAATTTCGGAGGTATCTGAATTTTCTTTAATGTGGTGACCCCAATGGGATATATATAGGGGTTTTCCCTCCATATTAGCCAACATGAACCAACGAAGAGGTGTGTCTCTATATGTGAGTTGACATGAATTCTTTTAGCTATTTAATTCATTTTTGTAGGTTGACATCACTGCTTTTCTTGTTGCCTTCTTCAAGAGGATTGTGCTTGTCTTGGAGGGTTGTTGTAGACACTAGGTTGACTCATATACATTACATATATGCTCAATAAGAGCTCTTTACATATGTCTTTGACTCTTTGAATTTCCTAGACATGTGGAATGAGCAAGAAACTCATTCTTATAATTTACAAAAATAATATTTCTTTTTCTTGACAAGTACAAAGATCAAAATTACATTCGTAAATACCAAACCTAGTTACACTTTCTTCAACACTCCCTCTTAACTAGGTAGGTATTTATAATGGTACTTGGTCATTCTCAATCTAATTAATTTCTCATAGGAAGAATCAGATTGGTAACCCATCTGTTATAACATCATAGTAACCAACATTGTTTCCATAGTAAGGCCTAGACTGACAACTCTATATCTCATTAGATGGGAGCACCATGTTGGTGAGACCAATGACTATAGAAACCTTCTTCATTGTCTCTCAAGGTACATACCCACCCAGGTGTTCACTGAGTATGATCCTCTAGGAATATTCTTATCTTGGGTTCCCAACCCTCAGAGAATATCGGTCCTCTTGCCTACTTTTGTCTTGGATGCCCTACACATCCTCAAAGAGCATCGAATGCCACATGATTACCCAATCCTAGAATGTTGTGTCTATCATGTGTCTACATTTCCATTCATGGCCTTCACCTAGGATTACGGTTGTTATTCCTAGTCTAATGCATGACACATGAGATAGAAAAACACAACTATCACTCCTTTTTAATCATGGGTGATATAATCCAGTCTCCCTCTTGGTCGGGGACCTGTCAGAGCTCCCTCTTAGCTACAGATTCTTCTATACATCAACAAATTATTCTTCGTGGGTTCTTCGGTTGCTTGATCAACTTCTGTCCTTGATGTCATGAAATTCAGTTGTGCTTCTTCCTTGTAGGGCAATGACCATCAGTTACTTTCCTCCTTTGTTCATCATGACATTCCTTTCTTCATGGAAAGTGGCCTTCTTCATATCTGGAACCTTCATCATATAGCTACTTCTTCTTCATCTTTCTTCTTCCATCCACCACATGAATACTATTTATACTTGTACTTACAATTATAGTAGCCCTACATGAGCTCATCCAGATATTATTCAAAAAATCAAATATATCATTAAATCAAATCATACCTTTCATCATGACATCTTTTCGTAGGTATCAACTTTCTGCATTCATGTTGACACATCTCCCAAAGATATTTATTGTCAAGGGTGTTCACCTTTTTCAAACTTTCATTAGAGTCTTCATATCTTTCTAGGAGATTTCCTAGTCAAATTTTCTTGGTCTTTTGGATGTTGATTGCCTTCATCATGGTTTCATATCTTACGATCTCTTTCTTCCTTGCACATTCCATTCCCAGTAGATTTTAATCAGAGTTTCTTAATTGTGGTCAACCACCTCATAATTCATATGAGGACATATTATGTTGATTTCATATAGTGTGTCTTATGCCTTCTTGCATCGTTTCAAAGGAGGAGATCCTTTTCCCCTTGATCATGCTTCTCAAGATAAAAGTAATGATTCATGTTACTTGCAACCATATGAAATGACATTATAATTTTAAACACAAGAATACATACCTTATTTTAGCTTTAGGTCATTTAGGCTTCTTCCAAAAGCTTCCTTGATTGAAGAGATCTTCAATACCTTGATCTGATTCATGTCATCACATCATCATCTCATGGATTCCATAAGTTGGAGTTCCTGTTGAAACACTTGCTTCCTCTCTAGATTAGTGAACCCTACGATGAGGATTCCATTAAAGAATTTTGAGGAACTTGTATATCCCCAATTGGTAGATGTTTCCTTTTTGACTTGATGTATGATGAGTCTTGTCCTATATGACTTCTTCCTTTCCTTCAATGTTCACTGAGGTTCCTAAGAGCTATATCCTTCATGTTTTGTCTGTCATGGATTTTGTCCTTCATGATTCCCATGGTGATGTCACAAGCTCTTGTTTCTGATGCTTCCATGATGCTATGATGCATCTTATCATCATTGTCATATCTTATAACATAAGCTTATGATAATACCCTTTTGTGAGGGATACTATCCCAATCATAGAGATCTTTTACTCCCTCTTTCATTGGCCCATTTCTTTAGCTTCCTCCATTTATATGGTGATATGAGCTTCCATAATTTTAGATATACCTATTCTGCCTTGTTTGAGGAACAAACTTCCCTTATTTCTGCACATGATTTATTCCTTTACCCTTCAATACTTTTGCCATCAACTTTTATTTCTTTGTTTAGCATAGAGCCCATAAGTTGTAAAATGAGGTAACCTTCTTATTCCATGGATATTTGTTACCTTTATTATCTATTAGTGCATTATGGTTATATTCCTTTCTTGTTCTTGTAGATGGAAGATATCCTACATCTTTTGATACCCTTTACATTCATGTAGATCAGATTTCATGTGACCTTCTTCATTGCATCTTTAGAGAATGATTGTATCATCTACAACACTTTGATGTCTCCAATATTGCTATGCGAGGGGATCTTTCATAAGCATTCCTTTCCATAAATTCAGAGGAGACCTTTTGATATGTTTAATGACTTCTGATTCTTAGAGGACTATGACTATCCTCCTTCTTCATGCAAGGAATATTGATGACCCATCAACTTATAGATGTCCTTGCAATTCATGAAGTAATTTAACCAAATTTATAAATTGAAAATATACTTACTTGTCATGTGAAGATGGAATCTTCGCCTTGATCATGTTGATGATGGTTGAAGAAGATGTATGAGGGCTTCTTCTTGGATGATCTTCTTTCAAGTGAGAGACTTTTCTTAATCGAAAAGGTTGCTCCCTTTTAATGATTTGTTGCTTCCTCAGATGGTCTCCTTCTAGGACAAGGAGATGATTCGTGCTTGATTTCATAACCTTGGAGATGATAGTGCCTTCTTGCCTTCTTTTGTATTGTAGATCAGCACTGCGTCCGTGGTGTCAACCTGTTCCAAGATGAGGTCTTGCTTTGTAGACAACCTTTATGAGGGTCTTTGTGTCCTTTTGTGAACATAAAATCTTTTGTTGTTGTAGATTGTCTTTTAGATTGCATAGACAACAACCTTTTTTTATTGTAGACTTCTGTAGTAGATTGATATTTCAATTCCTTCAACTTGATTTGATGCCCTACTAGAAGATTAATCCTTGGAATGTCCCTTTTCTTCCCTTCCTTTGACTGTAACCATAGCTCTGATACCATGTTGAAGAATCTAGGGCAAGTAGGATTAATGTGATTCTTCTTAGCTTGATAACTATTTGTGAGGTGTTTTCAAATTTTCTTCTTATTCTAATATTCACTTATTATTATTAGAGTGTGTCTTCTTTAGTTCATCAATAGCTACCAAAACAAAGAGACAATAACACAAGATGTTGGAATTTTGTTAGAGCCAAAACCTCTCCCTATTGGAGAGGAAAACCCGCACATAATTCTTCCTATAGAGATTTCAATTGATGAACACCAAGACCATGACCCTTGACTTACTATGCCACTCCAAGGCCAAGACACCAATCCTCTTCTTTGTCACTTCTGAGATCAGCTTTATTACTGTTGCTTCACTGAAGTCATGATTATTGTATTACTGAGATCTAGACACCTTGTTGCACCTTCATTAAGAATATTGTTGCACTTTTACTGAGATATTCATTATAACAACATGATTATCATTGTTGCATCATTGTTACTTCTTAATTAATATCTTCTCCTTGTAATTGTGTCTTCATTAGGATCATGATTATATCTATATGCCAAGGTATGGTGAGTCATTGTGAGATATACTGAGATCATGACTATGATTTTTCTCCCTGCGTTTCATCATCATAGATATGTTGCAATTGTCTAGTATGCTGAGACAGAGTATACACCGAGATCCTCATCATTATAATCATGCTGAGACTGTGACTATAAACATGCCAAGAGGGTATTATCACCAATGTGATGAGACTGTGTGTTGTTTTGGGATCATCGTGATCATATCCATATCAATTGTGCCAAGATTGTAATTGTGCTACTCATCCAGAAAATACACATACTGCATCATTACCTTATTGTGGCATACAAAAACCCTTCTTGTAACTACCATCTGAAATTCCTGTACCTTGTGACAGACCTCCGATATTTCAAACAAATCTGAGTTCTATACTCCTGTGCTTTACCGACATTCCTGCACCATCCGAAATTTCAGAGGTATCCAAATTGTGTTTTTTTTGGTGACCCCAACGGGGTATATATAGTGGTTTTCCCTCCATATTAAGCCAACATGAACCAACGAAGAGGTGTGTCTTTATATGTGAGCCGACATGACTTCTTTTATCTATTTAATTCATTTTTCGTAGGTCGACATGATTCTTTTTCTTGCTACCTTCTTCAAGAGGACTGTGCTTGTCTTGGAAGGTTGTTTTAGACACTAGGTTGATTCATATACATTGCATATATGCTCAAGAAGATCTCTTTACATATGTATTTGACTCTTTGAATTTCCTAGACTTATGGAATGAGCAAGAAAATCATTCTTATAATTTACAAAAATAATATTTATTTTTCGTGACAAGTACAAAGATCAAAATTACATTTGTAAATACCGAACCTAGTTACACTTTCTTCAACAGGGTTGAGTTTTATACATGAACCATTGGAAGTACCAAAACTCATGAGGATTGAGTTCTTTTAGTTGTTGAATTTTTTATGTTTTGTGTTCCTCAATTGATTTTATGTTTGATCTACTATTTTGGTTGTTGACTTGCGCATGGCCATGTTATTTTGTTTGTGATTTTATGATTGTTGTAATGAATTTCTTTCTTTTTATTGTTTCCTTATTTTCCTTTGGATTTTGGCTTTCACTTTTCATGCTTTGGGGACATTGGGAACATTGGTTGGGCGTGGCAGGAAATCTAGAGGGCTCTGGTAAGAGAGATGAGGAGGATTAACATAAAGGTGACCTAAAAGAAGCCTTGCGAAATAATTAAAGAGAATGAACAAAAGTGAGAAAGGTTGGGCTTGGGCAACAATTCAAGAAAGGCCATCATTGGTGGACATTGGAGCATAACTCCTAAATATGGCAAGCATAAATGAGATTATGTACATATTGAAAAATGTTGTGTGAATAACAACAATAATATACGGATTTCTCTAAAAAATCTATTGATAGGTGTTAGTGTTTGTTATGTCCATGACTAAGTGGACAACAGTATGACAACCAAGTGGGTTGGTTTGGTCCATGGGGATAATGGAAAATGATATAGAAGCCATGAAAATGGCTCAAAGGAGTTTTTCTTGACCTTGACTCTAATTACATATGCAAATGTATGTTCATGATCATGTTGATGTATATATGTAATTGCCATTGTGTCTAAAAGGGTCTTGTCGGGAATCATTCTTGTGGAATAATTATGGTATAAAAAAATTTAATTGAGGCAAATGCAAATGTCTGGATGGATAACATAATAATTTGTCCAATGAGATCCCTGGTTGAAAGAATAAGAATATGACTTTTATATGCTCATGTTGTATCTTTTGGATGAAAAGGAAATGATGATGGTTGTGGAAGCAGGTGTATTAACTAATAATCAAAATCCATGATTGCAGTATTGGGGATGTACTCCACTGCATGGTGTGCCAATGCTAGAAGAGAGTTTGGTGGAGTAGAGAAGCTTTGATGATAACATAGCTAAGAAACCCATGAGGCTTGTTGGATGATAATCATAGAGCATAACTCTAATGATAACACAACTAAGAAACCCATGAGGCTTGTTGGTTGATAATCACAAAGTAAGCTCAGATGATAGTACAACTAAGAAACCAAAAGAGCTTGTTGGCTAACAATCACTTGGAAATGCATGTGCCTTACAGGGTTGATAAATCCACTAGAGACTATGTTGGTTGACAACTTCTGGGAAGTTGAGGCACCCAAGACTAGTGGGATGATAACACTTGATGGTATTTCCAGGGAGTTGGGCTTAGAACATAGGTGGAAGTTCCACTAAGCTGCTGGAAAGTGCACTTTTATTTCTTTAGGAGTAACATAGTTGATAAAACCTACTCACTACTCTCTCTCCAAGGTTGAATTGAGACTCTTTGTGCTTTGCATGAACCCCTATGTTTATTTACAGCCACTATGGTGTAACAACAAGGAGATCTTGAGAACACTTGATAAATGAGTTTTTTTTATGATGTGTGGGTGAATGGTTTTGAAAATAGAAACAAGAAATGATAAAAATAGAATCCAGAATATTCCAATTTTAATTTGTCCTTGAATTAAATCTGAATTTAGTCTCACCAGCTACTTGGAGATAATTAATTAATTCATTATGGATTAATTAGTTGGAGAAATTCAAGTTAGAATTCTTTCTAAAGTCATGCAACAGTTATCCCTTAAATTAAGGAGATTATCCCTTAATTAAGGAGATAAGAATGAGTTATATTTGAGTTGTAATTAGTTAGCTCAATTTACTGAGTTAAGTCCAATTAAATTAGTTCCAAACTGTTTGAGGAACTAATTGTGAGTTATCAATTAGTTGATGCATGCATGCACTCAACCAGTGTACTCCAGATAACTGTAGATTCCCTCATCAGAAACTCATGCATGTCTATTCAGAGAAAGACCTAGTTGAGCTAAATTTCAAGGACATGTTACTATCAGTTGCATGTGTTTTCCTATAAAGGAAACTCATCCATGCAGTCAAGGAAAGGTTCCTTGAGGATTGCACAGTTTTACAGGGTGTAAGATCAATGTGAGTGATCAGTCTTCCACTTGGTAACAGGAGGATCACCCAGGAGAAATTTCACAAGGAAATAGGAGGCTTGGAGGGTAGAGGAGAAGGCTTGTGAGAAGCTTTTTTTGCCTGTGAGAATCCAAGAGGATTGTACTGAGAGCTGGCTAGCTGTGAGAGCTAAGGCTTTGTGTAATTTTGAGATATTTCCACCTTGTATGATAATACAAATAGTGGGGTTTTTAGTTGAGGCTTTCCCCTAAGTATTTTTTGTGTTTCATGTGTATTGATTCTTCTTCTTATGGTTATATGTGTTCAACTCTAATTTAGCTCGATCTTTAAGCTTCCGCAAGTTTGATAGTAGAAGTAGATTAAATTATTTTGCTTTGGTATATCGCATTATCGAGTTAATCTACAGTTAGATTTTCTACATAGACCTCAGAGGTAGATTTGTAGAGAATTTGCAGGAAATTCTACATGGTATTAGAGATGAGTTTATCGGAGCTGTGAACAGTATACAGAGAAGACAATTCGAAGTTTGAAGTTCGATGTTGCAGGTGCAAATTGAATTCTTATCATACTTCAAGGTCGGCCAATGGCGTTCTATGGCTTGAGACTCGAGTATGCCTTGGAAGGCAGCTCGAATTACATAGCATGGAAATATTGCATGGAGGTTGTATTAGAAGACAATGGCTTGAAGGATTTCATTGATCAAGAAATCCCAAAGCCATGTTTAACTAATGCACAAGAGTTGGCTGAGTGGAAGAAGTGTGTGGCGAGGGCAAGATGGATCATCCTTGAGGGAGTTCGAGACCATATCGTCTCGAGTCTCCATGGGAAGGATACTCCATATTCAATGTGGAAGACATTTAAGGACCTCTACCAAAACAGTAACAACCAGAGGAAATTGGCGCTCAAGGATAAGCTTCGAAGAATCAAGATGGAGAACAGTGATACTATTTCCACATATCTGAACAAGCTCACCACCTGTAGAGATGAGCTTGGAAGTGTGGGAATAACTTCTTTCGATGATGATATGGTGAGCCTCACTCTCCTTGGCCTTCCAAAGAGCTAGAATAGCTACAAGGACTCTGTGAATGGAGGGGAGAAACTGCTGAATTGGGAATGACTATGGCCAGATCTCATGCATGAGGAGATCAGGAGGAGCACACGTGATGGTTCTTTATCCAAGTATGATGATGAATAAAATCTGGCTTTAGCAAGTAAGGAAAGGAAAGGAAAGGGGAAGGCATCCTTTCCCGAATCTAATTCTTCTCATGGAGGGAAGAAGGTTGACAAGTCTAAAGTGAGATGCTTTAATTGTCATGAGATGGGTCATTATGCGACTAATTGCCCATCGAAGAAGTCCAAGAAGGGATCCTCGGATGGATCAGAAGGTGAGGCATTAGCCTCTCAGTTCGAAATGGACTTTACTCTCATTGCATGCATGGTGTCATCGACGATGGGTTGTGGTTGGTTTCTTGAAAGTGGAGCCTCATTCCACATGATCGATGATAAAATTTTATTCAGTGCCTTGGAGGAGAAATACCTCAAGATGCGCATAGAGATGGGTGATGATTAAAGGTTTAGTGTTTCAAGAGTGGGCACGGTTGCTTTTCAGAGGGAGCATGGAGCTCCTATCACCCTGACCAATGTGAAGTATGTGCCTAGACTGAAGAAGAACTTAGTATCAATCGCAATGTTGGAGGACACAGGCTACAATGTTGTCTTTAGTAAAGGAAAGGTTTTCCTTAAACACATCACCATGAGATAGGTGAAACAGATCGGTTCACAAGTTAAGAACCTATACGCTCTTGAGGTTCAAGATACATGCAAAGCCTTGAGGAGCAAGGAAAATGTTAGAGACTTGGTGGTTGTTATGAAACCAGCTCACAAAAAGATAGAATAGATAGATCAATGCCTTAGAAATAAGCCTCTTTAAGGGGGAAACCTCCTTTACATTACACAATGAATAATTCTTCGATGATACAAATGGCAATACCTCCTTTCTATATGTAGGAGTCTAAGGGGTCATAATATAATCAGAGCCGACATAACAATAATAATGTAAGGGCACAATAATAACAATAGTGGGCTTCTATGGGGCACAATAATAACAATATGGGGACTACATGGGTACAACAATATAATAAGGGGGTTGTACTAATAACAATAAGGGGTTACACTAGTAGTATAGAGGCCTAACATGTCCCTCTCCTTCAAAAAGTGTTGTCCTCAACGCTTGAGTAGTTCTTGATGCTTCTGTATAAAATTCTTGTCCTCCCATGTGGAATCTTCAACAGGTAAGTTCTTCCACTTGATGAGATGCTTTGAAATTGATTGATTTTGTAGCTGTCGAGTTCTTGTTTCTATGACTGCTCCAGGTTCCAATATTATTTTTCCTTCCTCTTCAAGTTCTGGCAATATTGTTTGAACTGGGATCTTCTGCGACTTTTGAATGAGTGGCCACACTTTTTCATCCTTGTTCCATTCATACCTTGTTTCGTTTATCTAATCTAGTTAGATAATAGAAATGGTGCACAATAATGCTTCTACATCCTCATCCTTTCTTGAGAGTGCATCTGCCACAACATTTTGCTTCCATTTTTTGTAGATGATTTCAAAGTCATAACCCAACATCTTTGTGACCCATTTTTGTTGCTCTTCAAAGGATAATTTTTGTTCTAAAAAGTATCTAATACTATCATGAGCCATTTTTACCTTCAAGTGTCTTCCCATTAGGTAAGGTCGCCATTTCTTAAGTGCGTGTAGTATTGCCGACATGTCCTTCTCATAAATAGCTTTCTTGAGGGACATTTGTTTGTATGTATGTAACCATAAAAATACCCAATCACCTACATCAAAACTTATTTCATTGCGATGTTGATCCACTTGTTGTTTCATTCAATTATGCACCAAAGTGGCATTATCCTTTAAAAGTTGGAGAACTTGTTGTTGATGTTCGATGTGATATTTCACTGCTTGAATGTTTTTTTTCTTGATATGTCCCTCTATATTTAGAGTTTGAGGAGTGGTAATTTCTTCCAGTGCATTACAAGATATGGTCGGATTCATTTCTTGATGTTCTATGTGATCTTTCACTTCTTGAACATTTTTCTTCTTGATATGTCCTTCTATCTTGATAGTTTGAGGAGTGGTAATTCCGGCCATTGCATTACAAGATATGGTCAGATTCATTTCTTTTTATTGATGCGGTCTTTCACTTCTTGAACCTTTTTCTTCTTGATATGTCCTTTTATCTTAAGAGTTTGAGGAGTAGTAATTATTTCCAATGCTTTACAAGATGTGGTCGGATTCATTTCTTCTTTCTTTGGGGTTGGTTCCTAGTGTATATACTCTTCTTTTGACGTTTCTTGATCCTTTTCTTCCTCCTCTCCACAAT